>LTAE01008882.1:3824-23512 GCA_001647135.1 Pontederia paniculata
ATGTTTCAAAATCTTTGGAGATTACAATGGGCGATCACACCACGGTTACGTTGCCTTTTCTTTTTAATTAAGGTGTTAGTACGTGCAATTGGTTTTTTTTTACCTAAAAATATTAATTTTTACCTAAACAAAATAGTAAACAAGCTATTACTTTGATAGAAGCTACTAGACATTTTACGCAATACAAATATTAAATTAGTCAAGCTCGATAGTAGACTGAGATTTCAACTCGAGTAGATAATACATGCTGCATGAGTTAAGTAATCGGCATTACTTTTTCAATATTGGATGACAACTAAAAAAGTTAATGCGAATTAGTAATCTATATTAGTTTATAGAGTCATCAATTTGATTACGTTAATGTGTAGGTGTTTTAATTTTATTTTTTTTATAATATATTAATTTTCTTTTCAAATAGCTCTCAAGATCTTTCATTACTAGTCACTATTTATATAATTTTTTTACAGTTTTGTTGATTATTATTTTGTGATTTAAAAATTCTTTGGCTCTAAAAAAACATCCACTAATAAATTACTAATTTAATATAATCAAATAATATTTTATTATTATATTAATCAATATTAACAAGTCAAAATAGAAATGGATTATCTTAATTTATATATCTATAATAAATATTTTATAAAATTATTTGTTTATGTTTCGATTATTTTGCATTCATTACTAATTCAAACGTCATATTTACCAAATACCTAATAGTTAATTCATTAAAATCCCATCATTATTCGCTAATCTTTATATACTAATCGAACCCTATCCGTTATTATTTGAAGTGCATGTCAAACATAATTTTAATCAAGATTAATATGTGCTGATAATTCCAAATACAAATGAGTCTAGACGAAAAAAAATGTAGGCTGATTTGTTAGGGTCATGAATCGGTAACATGAGATATCAACAATTTCTTACGAAAGCATGAAAAAAAATTCAATAATTAGCAGGTTAACACGAATGGATTGCTTCATATTCAGAAAATCTAATATAAATTATATGACGAGGGTGGGATATAAAATGCCATTACTAATAATCAAAGATTCTTAATTATTTTTGAATTACTTTGAATGTCATTACTAATAATTATATTAATAATGAATGCCATTCATGTTAGGGTCACGAATGGCATTTATAAATGCCACTACTAATAATTATATTTTGAAAAAAAATGGATGGGAATTTAATAGTTGGCCGGGATACATTATCAATAAATTAATCCTTGTAAAATCAGCAGGAACCCTTTTTGTTCTCCGTTAACAAACAATAATTTTGGTGATTAATGAAATACCGAAAAAATCAGAATATAATTCACCTATTATCTAGAAAATCATTTCTTTAAAAAGGAAAACGAGTAGAGAAGAGGAAGAGGGAATGCGCCTCTCCTCTTTTTAGTTTTCTTGTAAACATGATAAAAAGTAATCATGATTAAGTACAAATATAAAGTAATAAAAATGATAAAGTGAAAGTGTGGAGAAAATATATATGGGTGTTTATCATTTTTTTAATTTCGGCGTGGAAATACTATATGATTATATTAGTATAGTAATGGAGATAGAAAAATAAGTAGTGTACATTTTGTTGTTTTATTTGGAAAAAAATGAAGGTGTAGTGTTAGTTAAGGTTATTGTCTTATATAAACAGTTAGATTTAAGATTCATGATACATATTAAATTTCATTTAAACTATTTTTTTACTATTTTTAATTTAATTTTGATTACTAATTTAAAATCCAATATAGTGTGAAGTAGCACTAAAAGAAAATAACATGTTAAAACTTATATTCACGATTATTGATTTGTTCTTCCGTTTGTTTTTTATATGATACTATTTACATTGTATCTTAATAATTAACATAATATTATTTTAATAGAAAACTCAGTTCAAACTTGAATAAATTGTGACCCAATAATTATTTCAATATCTGTAGTTTAAATTTTAAAATATTTATAATAACAAGAACCAATATTTCATGTCCCTTGTCAAGGAGATAGGGTACTTACCGGTAGATCCATTGGACTAGGTGAATTCAATTATATTTAGGTCATGTTTGACATCTACGATCATTTTGAAAGTTAATAGCGAATATCGATTAACGACTAGAGACTAACGACTAGCGACTAGCTAGTAGCGAGTTAATTATTAAATTTCATAAAAATATTTGACAAATATAGTGTTTAGATCGATTGATAAGCGTAAAATGATTAAAAATAATATAAAATAATTATTTAAATAATTTATATTATTATATGCATTCTAAATTAAATCACTTATTTTTTATAACTATTTTAATACTAATAAATAATAACAAAATAAATAGTTAATTAAAAAATCAATAAAATAATAATAAATAATAAAATTGTCACATGATATAAAAGGATAATTATGTTCATATAAATAGTAAGTAATAATAAAATATTTTGAGAGTATATTGAGAAGTAAATTTTAACACTTTAGTCGATATCCTAGATGTTGGTCTTGCAAACATCTCAAAATATTAGATTTCAATCATTGTCATTAATATTAAATATACTTACCAAATATCTTAACTAACGTGTTGACTTAGTCAATACAATATACGCTAACGTAGACGTTATTTTTGTGTCAAGCCAAACATAACCTTAAACTGATCCACTATTTCAATTGAAATAGATGTTGATAGTTTTTTTTTAAGAAAATCATTTTGGCGCGTTATAAATTTTAATTTTAGTTTTAAAATATATTAAAAGCAAAGTATTTCAAATATTCAAAAGTTATTTTATTTTTTGGAAAAACTTGATTCATGTTTAAAATAAAACACTAATTATGTTGTTCATAATAAAAAGAGTAGGAAAAGAATAATCAAATGACTCGATCCAGTTCTATCAAATTCAAATTTTGTCTTCACATAAATTTTACTCAACTTATCTAGCCAAAATTCGTCAAGTTGAATTCCAACTTAGCAATAGTTTCGAGTACAGGAAGTATTGGATGCAATGTGCGGTAACATGTCAACTGAGCGGTTCGACAACGTTAGAAGGTAATTGAGTTTGTGAATCTCGTTGTTTTCAAGATGCTTTGTTCATTTCTTCAAGACGAAGGAAGAAGAAGAAAGTGAGGAACATGAAAAAAAGGTCGGAGAAAAGCAATGTAAGTGGGCACAACAACAACATTTATGCTACTCCTACTCTCTCTCTCTCTCTCTCTCTCTCTCTCTCTCTCTCTCTCTCTCTCTCTCTCCTCCACTGATCATCTAACGACCATGACCCATGGATTTCACAGCTCCATGAAAGCTTGGAGAAGACCTCTATTCTTTATCCATTGCTTTTTTCCCCTAATACCACCCTTTAAAACTGAGGACATTATCATGTTTGAGCTATACAACCGGTTTAGTCTGACTCAACATTATTTGCCATTTTCGATAAATAAAGATAAAATTATCAAACATCAATATATAGATAGAATCATAGAAATTCCACCTCATCGCTATCAGCAAAGAATATATTAGAATGAAGGCTTAACTTTGAAAGTAAAGAAGTGTAATATCACATCTCTTAATTTATACTTCAAATTTTTTTAATTTAATTTTTACTTTTTTCGATTATTATCTTAGTATTTCTTTTAGAAAAGTTATCTTAGTATTTGAATGATCGAATATGCATCAAACTTTACGACCCCATAAAAACTGCACTGATCAAAGAGTAAGTAGAAAACTAAGTTTGGTGTCCTTTCGAATCCAAGAAAAAACTTTTTGTGAAATAAATTTAATGAATAATGAAAGTGTTACTTACGTATTGTTTATTTTTTTTATTGTAAGATATTAAATATACGATAAATTTATTTATTTTTTAAAAAATATTAAATTTATCATATATATATTTAATATTATGATTGATAAAATAAATAATACATCTTCGTTAAATTCATAATATTAGTATACAATTTTATTATTTCAACTGGGCTTTGTCGGGCCCACGATTATTCTTGAATAATCGGAAAAGATGGAAAAAGCTCAAAGTTGGGCTGTAACTTTTGTATTAATGGGCTGGCCTGGCAAAATCCGCTCGACCCGCTGTCTAGCCTCGAGGGTGGAAACAAGAACCACTTGTGGCACCAATCAGGTCCGAGCACCAAGAAATAGATCCACAGGCCGTCCGGCGAACTGTGATCGAGAACCGGAAAGCATCGACAGCGGCAGCAGACAACACAACCATGGCGGAAGAAGGAAGGCCAGACACTCAACTGTTCCAGCTTCTTTCCACCCTTATCCAACAGGTATCCCTTTCTCTTTCCTCTGGTTCACTGTTCATGTTCGTTGTGGGTTAATCTTGAAGCGATTGGTTGATAGATGATTAGACTGTCAACATGTTTGTAAATATTGTAGAATTAAATCTCAGGGTTATCCTGTTAGCTATCAATAGGGCTCAATGAGTTGAGTTAGAAGAACATGATCACAACCGAAGAACGGAATTCCATCCGGGAAACGATAAAGATAGATTGAATCCGACTCTTGTATTTCATTGGAAGTTTTATGAATACGGCCAATTTTTTGGATCCAAATGCGTCCCTTTTCTAGTTATTGCATGATCTTCCCATGTTTCTCGCCCAGGGAAATCAAATTAGGACTCCTCAGGTTGTAAAAGTGATCTTTGAAGCAATTGCGCAGTCATAGATTCAATCTATTCTCAGAATGTTGAAGAAAATGAGGGGAAGTTATTTTTGTTTGCTTCCTTGGTATCCATCATGCAATATTGCCAGACAAGGTAAAGTTTTGCTTCTAAGTGGATAGCAGGGGATTCCTGAAGATTTGTCCTTCTAAGTTATTTTCCATCTATTCTCAATACAACGAGGTATTTTGTGGCTACCTTCTTCTCTACTACATATTAGCCATAATTTTGTCTGAGACCATATGCTGTCTTCTGCTTCAACTTATATCATCATACATTATATCTCCAAACAATACATCACTTGTCCTTCTCACTCTTTGGTTTGGAGAGGTGGAAACTTCAGACACTATAAAGAAAAATCATGTCATGGCCTTTAGTATGTAATGAGGTGATTGGAACTGACTAATGAATTTAAGTAATCCCTTAAAAATTTGAATCTGAGTAATCTTGTATAGAGCCAATTGACACCAAAATTAATATATTGTTATTATACAAGTCTAAACATTGAAATTAAATGGGCACAAGGTGAGTGAATAAATAAATTCTTATGATCCACTAACACTATACCACTATCATTTCAAGCCTGCTTTAGGTAGCTATTTTATTAGCTATGTGGGAAGACATTACAAATGTGGTAAGGAATTCTTTTACTTAAATTTACATTTGAAGGTTTCAGTGGATAGCCTTACAGTTGAAGTTTTGGAAACCCTTGAATTATGGTATAGAAAGTGTTAGTTGGTGAAATTTTGGACCAAGCCATCAGAAACAAAATCATCAAGGTAGCGGGTAGTGTTGTTTGCTTACTAGTATATAGAAAAGTATTACAGCCCAAGGTTCAAGCAGTTTTCACCCTGGTGATACTGAATGTTTGAATGTTTTTTTTTCTATATATGTTGAAGTAAATGAAGACTACAATGAACTAGCATGGAGCAGCCATGGCAAGAAACGTGGCCTCTGTGACTCTCGAAGAAAAATGAAAAACTAGTTTTCATGCTTCAGTTCGCGGGTAGAATACTGAAACTAGTATCCAAGTAATGTGTTTCTCGGGAACTGTACAATATTTCATGGTAACCAGAGAAGAGAAATAATAAAGTGGTATGGAAAAGATAGTTGGAGCATTTGGAAGACATTAAAGGATAGGGTATTTTCTTTTACACTTGAACTATCAAGAATTTTCGCATCTAACCTTAAGTTATTAAAATTTCGCTTTCCGCCCCTGATCTTTAAACGTTTTGACACTTCACTCTGCTTGTCAGTTTCCACTTAGATTTCTGTTAATCTTATTTTTCAATTGACCAAACTACCCCCCAGTTCATGAATTGTAACTCAGATTGAGCGGCTCTGTTCTTGTTCCTGCTTTAGCGAGTTCAATCACCCACTAAAGACAGACCTCAGATCTCATTCAACGCGTTTTGCGATCGCTTCAGGAGGCTGTCCCCCTTCTCTTCTTGCGTGCTTAACTCTGCCAGCCTTTGGGGGTATGACTTACGAGAATGAGCGAGAGAAAACAAAGCATGTTCTTGCTTTAATGCAATCAGTTTCTGATAATTTTTGTCTCCAATGGCAGGGATTTTGTTGGAAAGGTCCGACTCTTATGGTTGGGAATGTGGAATTCTGAGTGTCCGAGCGTTTTCTTAAGCTTAAGATGGTTTTTCTTTTCTGGTAATGTTTTGAGGCTGGACATGAGGGGGAATTACCTCAAGGTTCCACTTTTTGGCTCTCCAAGGGGGCAGCTTTTCTAGATTGCCTTCCTTTTGCCTTAATGTTCTGAGCGAAAGAAATGATTGCTTTGGCTTTGTGGATGATCAAATGTATCTGTTGGCTTGTTGGTACATGTTCTTTGGCAGCTTTGATATGAAATTAGTTAGCATTTTCTTGGAAACTTTACGGTCGGTTGCGCTCTCAGCAATAATTGGTTTCTATGTTCAAAATCACGACTTTCAGATGCTTCATCCATGGTTTTGTTCCTCCATTGATGTCTTTTGAGTATTTCTCTCATGAGCCTATTGTTTATGGTCTGATTTTGTTTATATCTGCCGAGTTCATATTTTCGGAGCTTTGTGCATAATATGAAAAACAGAAAGTTTAAGTCTGAAAATCAGCTTTGTGCAATGTTTATCTGATGATTTAGTGTGATTATGCTGTCACATGTTTTGCTAAAGGAGTATTGAGATACAACTCATCTCCTGAGGGGAGCTTTGCCTCAGGCAAGACTGAAGGGGAGAGAGAGTTTAGATATATCTTTATTCCAGTTTATGGATGTGTGTAGGTTAAACATAACCAACGTGTCAGTGTTTTCATGTATTTGAACGTTTATTGGGAAACTAATTAACAAGGAGCTTTTACTTTCTCGTGTGCATGAATCAGATATATTATTTTAAGCGGATTTGGGTACTAAAATATTATCTTTGTATTTCTTCCTTACAATTTGTTGGATTGCATATTCATTTATACTGCAATGTGAAAATGCTACCAGAAATAACTTTTTTTATTTCATTTTTTTCCCTTTTGAGGTTATTAGCAAAGGACTGTAAATGCAAAGGAATAAAGGAAATTGGAAAATTTTACCCTATAAATAATGTTCAATTCACGAGCTTAAGGTGCTATCTGATTCTAGATATGCAAGTGTGACAACCATTTTTTTTTCCAAAAAAAAAAACAACCATTTCTATCAGGAAATTGTATAATGCTGTAAGCCTGTTTGTTTCACTTTGATGTGAGTAATAAAATATGCATAGGTGGAGTCCATGAGCAACCAAGAAGAAGTAGAGCTCCGTGCTAAGATCCAAGCTTTGGGTTTAGAAGTCACAAAGCTGCCATCCAAATCGTCCAAACATCTTGATGAGGCATGATATGCTACACTCAAACTGTACCTCTACTTCTCAACTTGGAAATTTATTGCTGATACACTTTTATCCTTGGTAATATCTCTAGTTGGAAATAGCTGCTGAACTTGACAAGCTCTCATCAAGACTCGATGATGTTGATAAGCTGATATCGTCAACCATAGCTACTGATCCACAAGTGCAGTCTATCTTAAGCAGCACAGCTGATGTTTGGATGCCGGTTATAACTGCAAATGCTGATGAAAGACGAGCTTTCGCCAATGCAAATGGCGAAAGGAATGATGAGGACAAGCCTGATTCCCCAAACCATTAAATGGTGATGCAAATGTAACTCATAAGATTCCTTGGATGAAAGTGTAACCATAATTTCCATTCTGCGTGTGTATGCGTGCAAATAATAATTCACGACTGAAAAATACTTGCTTTGAATGAATATAAATGTTATTGAAAGAAGAAAGGCATAGATGTTGTTAAACTTCCATGTCTTCCACAGTATGATCTTGATCTACAAGTGTGTTAATTTGTCTTTCCTCTGATTCTAATTTCGTATATCTGTACTGGGACTTGAGCCGTTCAATTGTTATAACTAGGGATCATATTACCAAATAATAAATTTTTGGATGATTGGCGAGGTGAATGCTGCTCGAGGAAGCAGATTTGTTTGCACACCTGACGCTTTCATTATCGTGTTGCCTCGTTATGTTATATGGGAGGTCAATTAAAAGCGGCAAGCTGGTAAGTCCAATCAAAGAGTTGAGCTTTGATACAGCTTACGAGCTTTCACTTCCATTGCAATTTGCAAGAGACCAGGATGATAAGAATTTGAGTTACATTGATGTTCAGGTTTTGACCTACAGATGCTAATTAGTCACTAAATGTTCATATTGCATGATTTGTGTGATCAAAACTTGTGCCGACTTAAATTGTGTATGGGTCATACTTATCGCACGGACTCGGATAATAATGTACTTATTTAAAGTCAATCCGAACCTTTGGATTAGTTGTTTATATGTAACTCGGACAACCAAGACTTGCATACACTTCAATTCTTTATTTATTTATTTTTTTGGTGAAAACACTTTAATTTATATTATATAACATTTGTATAATAAGACTTAACTTGAGTCTTGGGTCTACATTTGATCAGTTACATCTGAAATGGCAATATAGACAGCTAAATTTGTCATATATATATATATATATATATATATGTATATTTATATATTTATATATAATGTATTCGAGCATCTTGTCTAACAAATCGTTAGATCTAAAATCTATGATAGATTTTATTTAAGATTATTATTTTTTATTTATTTTTTTAATCGTAAATTTTAGATTTAATGGTTTGTTAGATAAAGTACATGGTGTGCCCGAATATACTATTATTAAATTATATATATATATATATATATATATTAAGCGAATGAGCCTTTTTGATTGGGTGTGAGGGTAAAGAATCATGGATGGTTTTATTTAAAACCAAACTGAAATGGTCTAAATATAGTGGAACTCTATCCCCCTCCATCAACTTTATTTTTAATGTACACTTCCGAGCATTTAAAAAAAAAAGAAAAAAAAAAGGCAAAGCTGGTCAGCGCCCTCCCCCTCCCTTTCCTCCCCACCACCTTCTGCGTTCCACAGAAGAATAAAACTAAACGCAACACAATGCAATTAAACAAACACCTTCACAACCCTTTTACGATCACCTTCTCTTCCAATTCATCCCATGCAGATTTGAACATGTTGCTGAATCGACCTCCTCTGCTGCGACATCTCTCTGTTTGATGGGCAACACATGCCGTGGATCTTTGGTGTCGAGCAAGCACTTCCCCAGTTACTCTGAGGCGACCGAGCACTCCACCTCCACCCGCTCGCAGTCCCCCGGCAACCTCTCCTTCCACCTCGTAGCCGACGAGCCGCCCACGCCCGTCTCCAGGCCCGTCCGCGACGACGACGGCGAGGACGACTGGGGCGCCACCATGCGGCGCGGCGTCGACACAGGATCCACCTCCGTGCTTGGCCACAAGACCCCCAACCTCCGCGACCTGTACACGCTCGGCCGCAAGCTCGGGCAGGGGCAGTTCGGCACGACCTACCTGTGCACGGAGATCGCCACGGGCGCGGAATACGCCTGCAAGTCCATCTCCAAGCGGAAGCTGATCGCCAAGGAGGACGTCGAGGATGTGCGCAGGGAGATACAGATCATGCACCACTTGTCCGGCCACAAGAACGTGGTGACCATCAAGGGGGCGTACGAGGACCCGCTGTACGTGCACATCGTGATGGAGCTGTGCCAGGGCGGTGAGCTCTTCGACCGCATCATACAGCGGGGGCATTACAGCGAGCGCAAGGCGGCTCAACTGACGAGGATCATCGTCGGGGTTGTGGAGGCGTGCCACTCGCTCGGCGTAATGCACAGGGACCTCAAGCCGGAGAACTTCTTGCTGGCGAACAAAGATGACGATTCCTCCCTCAAGGCCATCGATTTTGGGTTGTCTGTGTTCTTCAAGCCTGGTGAGATACTTTGTGCACTCATTTCGAAATCGTTGCTCGATTTGTATGTATGAGTTCGTCTGAATGCTAATCTTTGATAAGGAACACACATTGAAGAAAAAAAAATCTTCAAAGAAGAGTGTCCGTGCGTCCTTCCAATCAACTATCTAAGCATATTAGTTACATTCCCTGGAGCTTTGCCACTGATCAGAGTAAAATTTATGCACATGAATCAAATCAAAGATACTTATTTAAGCTCAGCTTGATTGACAACTTTCCTGGTCATCTTGGCTACTTGATTTCTTCTTCTATATATGCTTAATGCTTTAACTGACTGCATAAAATTTTGACTAACTTTTCACAATATTGATTGGGTTACTTAGTTTATATCTGCAAAGTTCTGTTTGTTGATTGAATCATGGCACAAATTCAGGTCAGATTTTCTCAGATGTTGTTGGTAGCCCTTATTATGTAGCTCCTGAGGTACTGTGCAAACATTACGGACCTGAAGCCGATGTTTGGACAGCTGGTGTGATACTGTATATATTATTAAGTGGCGTACCGCCTTTCTGGGCTGGTATGACTCTAATTTGTGCATATGCAACATGTTACTAAAAGCAATGTGAAGCACTGAAAACATTTGTTCTTTCAGAGACGCAGCAGGGAATATTTGATGCAGTTTTAAAGGGAATCATTGATTTTGACTCAGAACCGTGGCCTATGATCTCTAACAGTGCAAAGGATCTTATCAGGAAAATGCTTTGTGCTCGCCCTTCAGATCGTCTGACTGCCCATGAAGTATTATGTATGTTATTTATTTCGAATTGCTGTTTATGTTTATTTGTCTAGTAGTCAAATTACGAGATAAACAGTTTAATTGGAAAATAAAATGTTGTAATGGCCTGTAACCATTTAAATAGGACACAGTTTGATGCTTATCCAGATTATCACTTTTTTTGGGTGATAAGATTATTACTTTTGACACACACATTTGAGTTGAGAAGCGCCTCCTGGGCTGCACTTGTTTTTCTATACAAAGTTTGAAGTTAAGTGGTAGAACTTTGAAGTTAAGTATGATGATAAAATTAAAATATTTTAGAATGAGAACAAAGTTTAATGGTTTGAAAGTAACTACATGTGAGCAATAAGTTAGAAGCTTAAAGATAAAGAGTATGGTTTAAAACCTTATTGAAGCAAACTTTGATAACGGCTAAGAATGAGCTATGAATCTTGACCAAGCAAAGAATGAGCTATGAATCATTTGAAAGTAGTTTACACCATAAGAGTCTCTGCATCCTGTTCAATCACCATGTGTTACTTGGCCTTTATGCGTCAGAGTTCTTTGTGCATCTCCTAGTCTCTTAATAAGCTACTTTCCATTATTACAACGGACCAAGCATATTGGATAGTAGATTCTGTGATATTTTCAATGATCTAATTCAAGATATGCATACTTTTCTGCTCTACAATGTAATAGATTTTAACTATCATGCACTTATTTTTTGTTTTAGGTCATCCATGGATATGTGAAAATGGAGTTGCCCCAGATCGGGCACTGGATCCGGCAGTCTTATCTCGACTCAAACAGTTCTCAGCAATGAACAAGTTGAAGAAGATGGCTCTAAGAGTAAGTAAATGTATTATTTTAGATATCCTTTTCACATATTGTATGAAAACTAACAACTGAACAATATCTGCTGCAACAACAACTTCTCCATCTTTAGACCTTCCTTTCTTCTGATCAGTTAATATTTCAAAATCAAGAAAGAATAGAATCAGTAAACAAGGGGTTTTGTTTTATAAGCTTTACCTTCTTTTCCATTGAAATATAGCTTTTAGACGGAGGTTTGTTGTAATCATTTAAATGTTTACTAGCATGATTACTGCTCTTGTTGTTATCAATTTTTCTAAGGTAGATTCAGTTGTTGAAAAGTCTTGTCCCAAATAATTTTGTTTGAAATCTTATCAGGTTATAGCTGAAAGTCTCTCTGAAGAGGAGATTGCTGGACTAAGAGAAATGTTCCAAGCAATGGACACTGATAATAGTGGTGCAATTACATATGATGAACTGAAAGAAGGTCTAAGAAGATATGGTTCTACAATGAAGGAATCAGAGATCCGTGATCTGATGGATGCTGTAAGCATGTGGCCACTAATTTTACCAATGAATAGTAGTAAAACATTTCTGCAATGGAAGAAATTTTACTAATTGATATGCAGCTTTTATAGCATTTAATTTTGGGGATCTTGGCACTATTTAAAGTTTGTCATTTGTTTGTTCCATATGCAAATACTTTATGCATTGTGTGAACACCCTCATTGAATCGTTTTTTCCCAAGTAATTTCTGATATCTCTCTAAAACAAAAGTAATTTCTGATATATTCTGATACTCAGGTCATGATCATCATAATTGAATAGTTCCACAAATCACTTAGAGGCTTAGAAGTCAAATCCATCTACACACAAAGGAGTTGAGTTTGAAATTCAATGTTTTCACAGTGTCTATGAAATAGAAGTATGACAAGGAGAAGTTTGAGTGGACCATAATGCTTGTCAAAGTAGGATTGGATTTGTTAAGACAGTAGACTACAACAGTACTTTAGGCTTTGAAGAATCTGAAAAGTTAATACTATGATAACGTCACAGTATTATTATATTACTAGAAACTAGATAAAAAAGCAGAACATAGATGTTGACCAACTGAATGGCATCCCTAACTTGAGGAGACCTTCCTCTTCCTGGCCAGCTTTACCGTGATGGCAATAGAATGTTGCGATCTCTGTCACACTAACCTGACTTACATTTATTTTCTCTGAATTTGAGCTGTGAATTGTAGTAGCTTTTAGGATCTTCTGAAGTGGTTCCTTTTTCTTAGCAGTTTGATGTTGTTCATTCTATTACCTTTGCTTGTATTTAAAGTTAGCATGATATAGCATCTGTCTATTTTTATTCATTCTACTGGCTGATCCAAATGCATGTTAGGCTGATGTGGACAATAGTGGAACCATTGATTACGGGGAATTTATAGCTGCAACGATACACCTAAACAAACTAGAACGTGATGACCATTTAGCAGCAGCATTTTCTTACTTTGACAAGGATGGAAGTGGTTATATAACTGTTGATGAGCTCCAGCATGCCTGCAAAGAACACAATATCACTGATGTTTTGATTGAAGATATCATCAGAGAAGTCGATCAAGATAATGTAAGTATAGCATTGACAAAATCATCAATCGAGGGTTTGCACACTACTAATATATTATAAAGCTAACTTTGGACTGTCCTTGTCAACAGAATGCTTGGGTTTTGTTAGTATGTATAATTTATTTTGATATGAAATTGATTTTATGTTTATACCACATCATAAAAAAAAAGAACAATAAGCTGTTTATCCTAACCTTGTTGGGATGTATATCAACATATTGAAAAAGTAATAAATTCTATGAACTGCACTTATGTTCTATTGACGACATGGTAAATTGCTTTCTTCTAATTCGATATTGAGATCATATGGAGTTTTCAAATGTGGACCCAGTCATGCTACATTGGAGCCCTCAATGCCAACAAGAAATTGATGTCATTGGACAATTTGGCCTACTTGTAAATTAGTCTAGGTTTATATTGCAAAATGGGTTTCTGCAAATAAAAAACTCCTATATATAGTAACAATAATTATTTGCTTGTTCAATTCTTAAAATTGAGTTTGCAGAAATGCTTTGTGTCATTCTGCTTCACTTTGACATTTATGATGGAATTCTCAGATCATCATTTGTTGTCTCTCAGGATGGCCGTATTGACTATGGTGAGTTTGTGGCCATGATGCAAAAAGGCAACACGTGCATTGGAAGAAGAACCATGAGAACCATGCGGAATAGCCTGAATATCAATGTCAGGGATGCATCAGAAGCTCACTGAAACATTTCAGGTTCAGTAAGAAAATAATTCTCTCAGACATATTGCAGTAAGAGTTGAAATATGCAGAGCTTGTAAGCACATAAGTATAGCTAAGGATATTGACAAAGACTTGGACTGCTAAATATGACATGAAAATCTACAAAATAATGTAATGTCCTCCATCAAGAGAGATAAAATAACATAGCTTATTAGTTCATGGCAAAAAGACTTAGTTGTTTATTCAATGTATGACCTTAAAGATTTATGTTCAATTTGTATTTCATAACTGACGAGAAACTCTTCAATTTCAGATATGATATTATGCTTCCAGGAGAAGACTTCATGTGGTTCCCTGAGAATGTAAGGGAACCTTGCCATCTACCTATACTGTGTATCTTCCTTCTAAGAGGAGCAGATATGCCTTCTATATATCTCAACGACCAGTTTTGTCATCACACCTCTCGTATGGTTTTCTGCTGCGTCTTGTGACGAAAACAAAATTGAAGCCATCTTTTTGGGTACAAGAAGTCAAACTAATTTTGACAGGCCAAGTTTGTTTTCTGAAAGTGCTTAAGAATCAATGTTGCTGATTATTTGCCAGTGTGTTGCTGCTATAGGTCTCAAGAGAACAATCAGACATGGGCTGACTTGGGCCTGGAACGAGTGTTAGTTCCAGTCCATTAGTGCTAGTAAATTTGTTCTTTTGTCCCAGTTGGATGAAAAATAAGAGAAAATTAATACTTAATGTCCAATTGGAAATAGTTTAGACAGGAGAAATATTTTAACCATTTAAACTTATTATTTGACATGTCAAAAGAAGATGACATGTTGATTTTGTATGAGAAAGGAATAATTCCTATTTGTTTCTAATATCATCATGATATCATTTTTTTAAAAGAAAACTGCCTCAAGCAAATTATATTAGACGATCCACTAGAATAATCAAGGTATAATAACTTGAGGATCTCGTGAGGTGACGAGTCCTCTAAAAAAATCGTCAAAAGCTTCCCCCTAACCTTGGCAAAATGATATGCAATCAGCAGTAACATGTGTAAGCCTCTATAGACATTTGAATTGTTGTTGTAGAATATTGATAAGTGAAATGAAATCACTTTCAGCCAGTAAACATGACATAATCAAAATATAAATTTACTATTAAAAAAATATCAAATTACATGTTTAAAAATGTAAATCTTTATATTATCCTTTAAAATTAGGATAACCATATATCTGAACTCAAAAAATAAAAAATCGATTTGAACAGATAATCGACTTTCTGTATTTTTCGGCTAAAAATTGAATTTTTTTAGAAGGTAATAGACTTTCTAACCCTAATATACTGGTATTATTCAAAATGATAGCCCCTTAATCCATTTTGAGAAGTAAAGACTTAAATATCTTTTTTTGAATTATTTATTAAACTAGACATGTTATCAACAATTATAAAAAAATAAGCAAATAGGAAGAACAATATTTTTATTTTAATACTTTTAACACTTTCTCTCGTGTATGATTTATTGATAATTTTTTATCTAATCCAAGTGTCCAACCTAAAAGAAGTTAATTTTTTTAATATGAACTATGCTCACATTTGAACTAAAAATTTCTTGATTTGATATTAGTTAAATTAGATATATACTATCAAAATTTAAAATTTTAAGCTGATAAAAAAAGTATTTCTATATTAATATTTTTAACATTATCCTTTTTACATGACTTCTAACTGAATCAACCAAATGATCGGATTATTAATTTCAGTACTCATTATCAATTTTCAGATCCATTAACCCATTTTTTGTGTTCCTATATGCTCACACCTTTCCATTTTTGAAGACCTATGAGCTGATGTTTGAGGACGATGAACTGCGGTTATCATTTGTTTTGAATAGCTCTTTTTTTTTCTCACCACACAACTTTTGTCTGAGAGCTCCAAACCTTGTATCTGTTCCCTTTTTGGGGAAAGGGAGAATTTTTTTCGAAAAGGGATAAAACTGAAATCTTTCTATCCCACAGTTTGATGGTGAAACAGAGCAAACAGACAACATACAACTTAACGTGTGACAGCGAGAGACGCAATATTTTATGTTATTTTATTTTATTTCGTCCGTCAGAATACTTCCGCACCAATCGATTATTTTATGACGTGGGCCTTCCGTCAGGTCGCGGCCTTGTTTGGCTCTTAGCTTAAAGAACACGTGGACAACCATCAGCCAGTTAAATAATAACACTTGTCTCTCTCCTCTCCACCTCTCTCCAAGCAGGAGCCACGTCACCGTTTTGAAGTTATCAAATGGTAGTTATTTACCCACCTCGGCGTCCTCTCGCGCCAAACCAATCGAAGTAACTAACCACTCTCTCTCTCTCCTCTCTCTCTCCTCTCTCTTCTCTCTTCTCTCTCTCTCTCTCTCTCTCTCTCTCTCTCTCTCTCTCTCTCTCTCCTCTCTCTCTATCTCTGTCCCCATCAGAAGTCTGCCCATGGAATGGAAAGCAACGCAGGCCAAAACCTCACAATTCCTCTGCTCCTCTCCTCCATTCGTTAGCACATCGATCCAAAAATCTTAGCCTCAAACCATGGCATCTTCTGAGCCATAAGGATTCTTATAGATCAGAAAACCACGTCTTTATCCTTGGCCTCCTCACTTCTGTACTCGTTAAGCTCATCCCTTCGCTTCCTCCAGCGCCATGGCGGATTACTCCGAGCCCGGGGACTCGAACGCCAAGCTCCTGCAGGAGCTGGACGCGCTCAGCCACTCCCTCTACCAGTCCCACACCGCCCGTCGCCATGCCTCACTCGTTCTCCCGCGCACAGCAGAGACCCCTGCAGCCGGTGCCGCTGCCCCGAGCGCCAAGGGCGATGATGCCTCGCGCTCGGAGAGCCGGCCGCGATCCCGCCGCCGGATGTCCATGTCTCCGTGGCGATCCCGTCCCAAGAATCCCGGTGAGCTCGAGGACGAGGGTGCGGACGACCGGAGTCGCCGCCGTGACGCTCCCGCAAAGCAGCACAGCCTGTCAGGCGCCACTGCGTCGGAGGCCGCAGAGAAGAAGGGGATATGGAACTGGAAGCCGATGCGCGCGCTGTCGCGCATCACTATGCAAAGGATGGGATGTCTCTTCTCCGTCGAGGTAATTGCGATCCAGGGCCTCCCGGCCACCATGAACGGGCTCCGGCTCTCGGTCGCGGTCCGCAAGAAGGAGACGAAGGATGGAGCTGTGCAGACCATGCCTGCGAGGGTGCTGCAGGGTTCTGCCGACTTTGAGGAGACGCTCTTCATCCGGTGCCATGTGTACTGCACCGGCGGCAGTGGCACGGGGAAGCCGCTAAAGTTCGAGCCCAGACCTTTTATCATATCCACTCTGGCCATTGACGCCCCCGAGCTCGACTTCGGGAGGAGCTCCGTGGACCTGAGCACGCTTGTTAAGGATTCCATGGAGAAAAGCTTGGAAGGGAAGCGCATCCGGCAATGGGAAACCAGCTTTCCGCTCGCCGGGAAAGCTAAAGGAGGCGAGCTGGTTGTCAAGTTGGGGTTTCAGATCATGGAGGACGGAGGTGTCAACATATACAACCAGGGCGAGGACGTAATGATTGGCAGAAAAGACTCGTCCATTTCTGTCGCTCGTAAGCAATCCAAGTCTTCTTTCAGCGTCACCAGCCCGAAGGTTACGAGTTCCTCATCGCCCATGAAGGAGCTGTCCCTAAGTGATCTTAAGGGGATCGAAGACTTCAGCCTTGACGAGGCAGCACCGCCGGCGGCGAAGCAGTCGAAGTCTGAACAGTCCGCTAAGCTCGAACAGGATGATCTCGACCTCCCGGATTTTGAAGTCGTCGAGAAGGGAATCGAGATGCAAGCAGAGAAGCAACTACGTCAGGAGGAAGAGAATGAAACAACAACAGAGTCCATGGAAGTTGCAGAGGAGACAGCGTCTGTTTCAAGCGAGGTTGTAAAAGAAATGGTGCACGACGTTGGTGCGCATCTCACTCGGTTGACGGAGCTCGACGACATAGCAAAGCAAATCAAAGCTCTGGAATCCATGATTGGAGACGAGCTCAACTTGCAGAGTCCTGCAAAAACGACGCAGCAGGGAAAAGAAGTGCATCGCCTGGACGCCGAAGAAGATGCAGTAACCAGAGAGTTCCTTCAGATGCTAGAGGTCGAAGATGCAAAGGAACAGATGTTCCATGTTCCTGATCACGTCGCAGCGGCAGAAGCAGATAAAGAAGAAGAAATGGACGGTGACAAGAAATTTTTCCTCTCAGACCTCGGGAAGGGCCTGGGATCAGTGGTTCAGACTCGAGACGGCGGCTACTTGGCCGCCACGAACCCGTTCAACGTCCAGGTAAGGAGGAAAGAGACCCCGAAGCTCGCCATGCAGGTCTCTAAACCATTCATACTTCAGGACCAGAAGCTTACGAGCGGCTTCGAGGTGTTCCAGAGGGTGGCAGCAGTCGGGTTGGAAGAGCTTGGCAATAAGTTACAGGCGCTGACGTCCATGGATGAGCTAATGGGGAAGACAGCTGAACAAATAGCATTCGAAGGCATGGCGGCGGCAATAATTAGCGGCAGGAACAAGGAAGGAGCGAGTTCCAGCGCGGCCAAGACAGTGGCAACTCTCAAAACGATGACGACCGCCATGGCCGAAGGAAGAAGTGAGCGTCTTGTGACCGGGATTTGGAACGTGAAGGAGGAGCCAGTTACAATGGAGGAGATCTTAGCTTTCTCGCTGCAGAGGATAGAAGCCATGGCAGTCGAAGGCCTAAAGGTCCAAGCGGGAATGGCCGAGGAAGAAGCTCCCTTTGACGCCTCGCCGCTCGTGGCCAAAGTGGATAACAAGCACCCATTGGAATCTGCAGTGCCACCTGAGGACTGGGACACAGCGTGCGCCGGCGCCAGCTCCGTCACAATGCTGGTAGTGATCCAGCTCAGGGATCCCCTGCGCCGGTACGAGGTCGTGGGATCTCCTGCGATCGCCATAATACAAGCAACCAGGGAAGGAGGGAACGATGACATAGACGAGGAAGGGAGGTTCAAAGTCACAAGCCTGCACGTCGGAGGGCTACGGCTGCGTCCGGGAGGGCGGCGGAGCATTTGGGACGGGGAGAAGCAGAGGCTGACGGCGATGCAGTGGCTGGTGGCTTACGGGCTGGGCAAAGCGTCAGGGAAGAAGAGACCATCACAGGGCAAAGGCGCGCAGGACGCCCTCTGGAGCTTGTCGTCACGGGTTATGGCGGACATGTGGCTCAAATCCATGAGGAATCCGGATGTGAAGGTTCCTGAGAAGTAGTAGCAGCAGAGGGAAGGAATTGAGTAGCTCTTCTCCCTCCTTGTATCATTATATACTGGTAACTGATAAAGTAACGTTCGGCTTGCAGAATTCAGACCCCTACTTTTACTGATTACTGAAGTGGGGGTCAAATAAGTTTGCACCAGTGCTTGTATTGTTCTTTCCTTGTTTTTCCCACATTGTATGTGTTTCCGTTCAATAGCTTTTGTCCTTGCAGGGCAGTGTTTGGTTGAAACATTATTATACCTGTATAAGTATAACTATACTCATGATATAATTATACCCCTTATGTTTGGTTGAATATAAGAATAATACATCACTTTCTTACCAAAATTGATGGTATAAATTAATACATGCTAGATGGTAGGTATTAATTTTACCCATGTTATACCCAAGTTGGGTATAACTTTTTTTTTTAATGGTAAAACTGCCCCTTCCAATTTTTGGGTATAACTTAAGGCTGCGTTTGGCATTAGAACCTGGGGTTCCCCAGGTTCCACTGATTTGATAGATA
>LTAE01008883.1:0-11273 GCA_001647135.1 Pontederia paniculata
AATACTTAGAGCATCAAATTGCTCCTCTCAATTTTTCAAATATTCAATTTTCACATAATACTAATCTTTTTTTCAAAAAAATTCCAAACCTTTCAACTATATATTTTTTCATGATAAGCCCACAAGATACTTATATGTTCAATAAAAATGCTATCACTCTCAAGGCTGAAGAAATAAGAATATAAAATGCTGAGCAGGACTATCGTCTAAGAATTCATAGTTCTAAGTAACAAGACTCAAGTTCCAGTATTCAAGTCTCAAGTGATAAACAATAAATAGAGTAGCAATTGAACTTCATAGATCTACAAGACGTCCTTGAGTTTGACAAGAGAGACAATAAGATGTTAGCAAGAGGTAGTAAGATGTAAATGCTATTTATTTTCAATTTTTTTAAATTTTTCTAGATTTTTCAATTATATGTTGATGATGCAAAACAAATATGAAAAATGCAAAACCTAAGCAAATATGATGCATGATAATGCAACTACCCCAAGCTTAAACCGAACACTATCCTTAGTGTTTAGGCTTAGCAGAAGGATGGTACAAACAAGACCTGATCTACTCCTGTGGCAGTGTTGGCTGAGGTGGCAAGTAAAACAACACTTTGAAATGTCCCTGGTCTATATGATAAGCGTGCATGCATCAGATTGTGCTCTTCATCCTCTCGAGATGATCATGTATGTCCCTAGATGTCTCCCTGCATAGAAGTTAGTTTTAAATACATAGTACATAAGTCACTACGTTACCGGAACAGTCGACGGGTCCACATCCAAAGGGTTGAATTTGTGGTGAAGGGTTCTGAAATAGCAGAACATAACGACCCATTAAATGAGGTAACGACCCGTGAGAAAGATGCATTGTGACAATTGCGGGGCGTGAGCTTCATGATTCACATTGAGCTGATGGCTAGCGAGATATGTTCATCACCGCTCATTATAGATTGTAACGACCTGTAAGTCGGCTAAAGCAGGGTAGCTGAACTGAACATGGTGACTTACGGGCCGTGATAAAATATTACGGCCCGTGGCAATGATGTCACGGTGTTATAAGATTGTCGTAATGAATTCTCACGGGCCGTGGGTCGAGTGTTTTGCAGGTGGAGGTTCTATCAAGAATGACTTATGGCCGGTGATAGGTGGTCACGACCCGTGATGATTTGTTGGATCAAAACATTCACTATTGTAAAAGCCATGATGGAAGTATCGTTTCTCGTTAGCTCAATCGGATGTCTCGGCTTCTAAGCGTTACGACCCGTGATATTGTATCACGCCCCGTGATGATATGCTGCTGAAATGTTGCTGGCCTTGATGATTTATTCCAGTGTGTGACTTCAGGTTTCATGGCCCGTGACAAAGTCACAACCCGTGATGGAAGAGAGCTCATAATATAACCAAGGCAACTAGACGCTTGACTTGACCGGGACTAGGATGATTTGATGACTGGAATTGTGTTGAAGAAAGGCACTTGTTGTTGGAGATTGTACTTGAAATGTTCTGCGACGAGTTTAATAATTCTCCTTTATGTTCATAACTGACTCCTTTCTTCACCTAAGACCTGGTCACAATAAAGCTTGAATAAATTCGGTGAGAGATCCTAAAACAAATGACCTAACTAAAACCAAATGAAACTAAAAAGAAAATTGAGAGAATTTGGTTGCCTCTCAACAAGCGCCATTATTTAACGTCGTAGACTCGATGCCTCCAGTTGATGTTCAAGATTGCAAATGAGGGGAATTGCGAGTGACGATGCACCCAATTGTCTCCAACTTGTGGTAACCTTCTGTAGTGATCTTTGTTTTGCCCTTGTTTTGAGTTTTCATATTCTTCTCTGGCAGAATTGGAGTTGGGCTCTTTGGTCACCATTATTTGGATGAACTTGGTGCATCTGATCTTGGTGGTGGTGGTGATGATAATCCAGATGGTGTTGCTCTCTCCTCATGCGGTGGTGGGTGAATAGGAGATGTAGCTGTAGAAATTGTTGGAGTTTCCAAAGACGAGCTCCTCCTTTGGACTTTTCCATCATCCATGATATATTTGCTTGTATCCTTCACTCTCCACTGACTAGTCCATCTCTTCTGATGATAGTATCTTCTAGGTCTCCACCTTTTGTGATCAAAGTTTTGTTGGTGGCATGGACAAATAACAGCAGATGGTCCTTCAACAGCTTCTTGAGATTCAGCAAATTGAGAAGACAACTGTGCAACTTGCCTCTCTAGTGCTTGAAATTTTGCCTCCATTGATTCAAATTTGAGTTGAAATTCTGTTGGCTCGAAAGAAGAAAAATCATGAACTACTTTTCTGTGATCTTTTATTTGTGTCACTTGGGCTTCCAAGTTGTTGATCAGTTGATCTTGCTGAGTAAATTTGTGTTGAATTGTTGATACAACTAGACAAAGCATGTCCTCCAACTTGACCCTTGACTTTATTGATGACTTGAGGGCACCACCTGTCTCTGTATTGTGTCATTTAATTTCTGTAATCTGAGTCTCCATGCTTTTGATGTACTTTTCTTGCATGGAAACTTTCTGCATCAGCATGCCCACGATATGTGCCAGCATGCGAGTGGATCATTTGAAATGTCCTCCTCTTCAGATTGACGTGATTGCGGGCTAGTACTTTGTCCAGGCAAATTAATTCCAACTTGAATGATTTGAGGTGTGTCTTCTGGTTGATGGCTCGATGATGCTTCACACTTTTCAAATTTGGATTTTCCATGGAGTCCATCTTGCTTCAGAATTTTGTTCCTGCCATCAGTTTGTGATTTTGATTTTTCTTGTTTCTTTGCCATCAAGGGTACTTAATTGATTAAGTTGTGTACGAAGATATCTCTTGAAAGTTAACACAACACCAAAAGAAACGTGAAAATCTATGCAGCAATGATTCTCATGTGATAGAAAACAGGAAAACAAAAATAAATCTCTAATAACCAATGAAAATAGATAAGTAAGTTACAATTAATCCCCGACAACGGCGCCAAAACTTGATGCGGTCTATATACACTAGCAAGCGCACTAGTCGTTCAAGTAATAAAGTGAAAAGAGTAACAAAGTGAAAAGACTAATGTAACCTAGGCTTATCTAATTCCAAAAGTAACAGACAAAAGATCAAATTTAGTTTTAATGTAGAAATCAAAAGAAAATATAAGAAAAGATAAAATTCCAGAGATGAAATCACATGAGATCAAATTGAATAAATTTGGAAAATTTAAGACTCTATCTCACCACTAAATCAGATTGAATCAGAATTGTTCTAATGATAGACTAAGGTTTGCTTAAGATGTGATCCTCTAAACAGATTCAATCGCCTACCCTAGATTCAAATTTGTTGAGGATATTCAAATGAATTCACCTCAAATAATTCCTAATATAAGATACTTTAACGATGCAAAACTTATGTTGTTGACCGCTTAAGCAAGTCCAATCAACATGCCACACAACCTAGAATCTCCTGCGAGTAATCTAGATTATGACACAAATTTCTATGACATAAATTCAATGATCAATCGCCCCTAATGCTTAGACCAATGAAATCAATTACACTAAATAGTCAATAACCAAACTTCATGATCATCATAGAGAAGAAAAAGCATTAAGGAAAAAAAATCGTGCTATAAAAGAAACAAATCAATATAACTCAATGCAAAATAGGGTTCAGAAGTTCCTAACTCTTAAATAAAAAAATTGTTCTTCCAATAGAAAATAAATCAAACTCTTAAAGTCTCAGCAGTGGATCCAAATTCTTGCTCTTTTTCGCCTCCAAAAAATCAGAATTTCGCTCCAGGGGTCTGGATAGATCTCTCCGATTTCTTCTCTTCAAATTTGTCTCTCTATTTTGTGTATAATAATCTGAATATGAAGGATATGGATGGCACCAAGAGGGGGGGGGGAGGTGAATTGGTGTATTAAAACTTTTCTTATTCTTTTGCTTTTAGTTAAATAAGGTCGGTTATATTATTGGAAACATACACATACAAATATGAGCAACTAGACAAAGTAGAGAACCAGAGACACAAACAAACACGGAAGTTTGTTGACAAGGTTCGACCGAACTCCTGGCCTATGTCCCCACTCCGGTCTTCTCGAACTCGAGACCTCCGAAGATCACTAACTCCTTCTTCAAGGACGAAGGCTCCCTTACAACTTCTCCTTTCTTTCTCGAGGACAAGGAGACAACCTCTTACAAGTTCTCTCGGAACTCACACTCCCTTCTACCCTGGATTCTTCACTCGAATCGTAGAAGGGGAACTAAGGCTTTCTCGCACAAGCTCTCGCTAGCTAATCTACCAAAGTTTTGCCAAAGTTACTTCCCAAGACTCTTGGGATTACAATATATACTCTGCACTAATGACCTAATTCTCTCACTCAGAAAACTAGCCGTTAATGCAAGTACAGTACCTTCACCTACTCCTCGGTCGCCCATTGCTCTTGCCTCGGTCGACCGCTGCTCTGGTGAAGTCTCTACTTGAACTGCCGCCTGGTGCTTCGGTCGTCCACCACTCATCCTCGAGCATCCGCAGTTCCAAGTGCTGAAGCCTTTCTCCCTCAGTCAAGTTCCTTCGGGCATCCGCCAAAACCTTTGGCGCGCGATCTTGACGTGAGTACCCTTCTTCAATTGATCTCTGATCGCTCGCTGATTCCACTTCAGCTTCCTGGACGTCCACTCTCCAGTTGAAGAATGCGGTCAAGCACCTTCGATCGCGCGCGATTCATCTTCGGTCGACCAATCTTGACCTCCTCCAGCTTCCACTCATCTCTGGATGTCCACTGCTTGCACCTCAATCACCTCGGTCGTCCACTCTCGAGTGAAACCATCTGTCANGCTCCTCCTGGGTAGCTCGACTTGACACTTCATCACCTCCTTCAACCTCTCTGGTCGCCCGTTGTTTGTACCTCAATCACCCGGACATCCACTTCTGGAGTTGAAGGCCTTCGTCAAGATCCTTCGGTCACCCTCTCTTCACATTTGGTAGATCGATCTTGACATATGCCATAACCTCTGGCACACCTGAGGTCGTCCGCTAATTCTCCCTGAATCCTTCGGGCTTCCACTTCTCATCCTTGTGGATACTTCGGACATCCACTCATTCCACACTGAGATCCTCGGACGTCCGCTCCCTCCTCTGTCAGTACTTTGACCATCCTCTCACTTCCCAATGAGATCCTCGGATGCCCGCCAAAGCTTCCTCTGACAGGCTTCGGACGTCCGCTCATTTCCATTGGAACCTTCGGACGTCCTTTCCCTTCTCTGACATTCTTCGGACATCCTCTGACAACTTGTCAGATCCCTTGGATGTCCACTCTCCTCTTGTCAGGTACCCTGGTTGACCGTTGCTTTATCTCTTCAGCCTTCGGACGACCTCTTACACTTCATCGATCGTCCGCTCATCCTGCGGTCGTCCGATCTCCAGCCTCCATCAGTTCTGACAAATTCCTTGTCGTCCACTTGTCTCCTCACCAAGACCTTAGTCGACCTTTGTCTTCACCCGATGTCCATCGGTCGTCCGCACGCCACCTTCGGTCGACCGATCCCTTTTCCTTCATCTGCTTTGGTCGTTTGTTGCTTCAACATTAGAGCCTTCGAACGTCCACTTCCAACCTTGGCAATCTCTCGGTCGTCCACTGTCTTCCCTCAGAAATCCTTGGATGTCCATTGCATTCAACCTCGGATCTTCGGTTGTCCTCTCTTCAGCTTCGGACGACCTCTCCTCTGCTTAGTCAAGATCCCTCTTCGACTAAGTCTCTTCAGTAGACGTCTACTTCTCCTTGGATCGCCCTTTCTCCATCCTCTAGGTTGTATGTGTGAAACCTTTGGTCGCCCACTGTTCTTCATCAGGCGTCCTCTCTTGTTCAGCCCTTATCCTTCGGTCGTCCTGTCAATATCTTCGGTCGACCGTTCAGTCTTCGACTTCACTACTTAAATCTTTACCTTCAACATTGGTCGACCACTTCATATACTTTGGATGACCACTGCACACATAGTGTTCTTCTGATATGTCTTCTATGTGCATAGGTCGTCCGTTCTTTAACTTCGGTTGACCTATCATGCACTGAAACTGAGTATCCTGTGTTTCAGAATTTGTGATCGTCAAAACACTCTCGGGATCCTAGATTCAACAATCTCCCCCTTTTTGATGATTATAAATTCATGAGGAATGAACTTAGGGTTAGTTATAAACATAAAGCTCATACATAAAATTTTAATTAACCAGACATGCTCTCCCTCAATTAGACATCTCATTTTCCTGAAATCTTTCCCCCTCAACGCATGCATATGTTCATGACATGTAAATTGAACATACTCCGCAATATGTTTTTAACATTTTATACTTTGAAACATGCTTCATTCATGAACAAATAAATACCATAAAGAACTCACAAGCATGTTTAATTCAATTCTGAACACATAATTTATACATACATCATTCAGATAAAAAAATATCAATGTGCATTTCATTTCTGAAAACATATCATTCAAAGCACAAAGATATCACTATACACTTCATTTCTGAAAAGAAAACATTTTTCACAGAGTATTCAGAGGAGAGAAATAATCATTACAACCATCTTGTATTACAACAAAATTTTCAATACAGTCGATTCTATCTAATTTTCTTGATCCTTATTCTTCTTTCTTTTCGTAAAACTTTTTCCATACCTCTTTTAAGAGGGAGGGAAAGAAGTTGTGTCTTCAGCTAATACTATGTCTGCTATTTCTTCTAAAACTTTATTCACTACATCAACTATCAAGGTTTCATTTTCAGATTCTTGTTCAGCTTCAGTTGCAAAAGTGTGCCCATCTTGCAACTCAACAATTGCTTGACAAACTTCCTCCTCTTGTTCAGAGATTCTCTCTTGATTTACTCCTGCATTTTAAAGATCAATATCCTGGTAACCATTTGCTTCTTCAGATTCTACCAAGATGGGTTCATTCTCGGTGGTTGCAGGCTCACTCCGCTCACTCCTGTAATTGTTCTCTCCCCCTTTCTAATTATCAAAAGGGAATTGCGGGTAGGGATCATGGCCATGTGCTCTCATGAAGTGTTCCATAACATCCCAGTGGTGATATGCTCGATTATGATGAAAGGCTAAGTGGGTGCTGACTTCACAGCTATTGAACTGCTTCTCTCGAACATTCTGAAGTAGCTCAAGAGTTTGATTTGATTGAGCTGACATGTTGCTAAGTTGAGTGACCATGAAGTCCATTTTTGTGTATAGAGGTGTCCAAGCAGTCGTAGATGAAGACAGCGAGGAGGAGACAGTAGAAATGGGTACAATAGTTGAGGTAGAATTAGGATTTCTTGTGGAGGAGTCAGGTGACTGATACATAGTGTCCCGGGACTCAGACTTAGAAGGAAGGTCAATAGATTGAGGAGGTTCTTTGGTGAGTCCTTTTGGAGTCAGGGTAATGAAGGAAATCTTATCATCGTGGGTAGGAAGGATAATTGTCTCATTGGGGTTGAACTTAGACTTAAGAAGTTTTCGAATCAAGAAGGTGATAAGATTACCAAAATACAAACGAGCACCCTTGGTCCATTTAGAGTGAACTTTTTCCTTGGTTTGAATAATTTGATACATAAGCAGATTTCCTAGAGAAATTCTTGGTGATGCAGGGTCTACAAGATGTGCCATAACAACAAGGTCAAGGAGATTGACTGTTGTGTAGTGACCAACCCGAGGAAGGATGACATGAGTGATTATGCGATGAATGACCCTCATGACATGGGACAGGTATTTGTGAAAGGTTCTCTGAACAAAAATATCAACTTGTCCTCCACTCACAGCTAGTGCAGCTTGATTTTGAGTATAGGTGGAGTGAGGCCAATGCATTGGAGCAAGATTGATGTGGGGGAATCCGGGAGTGTCTAAAAGCTCATTCAGTTGAGACTCAGTTATGGAAAAAAGTTTCCTAGTCAGGTAAGATTTAATTTCCTGATAAGTGTTATCACAGGTAAAGTTTGCATAAAAGTATTTGACAACATTGGGATGGACTGGTTGGTTAAGATTAAGGAAGGTAACCCAATCACATTGTTCAAAAGTTTCTTTCAAACCAAGGAGTTTCAAGTTCTCCGAGTCAATAGAGTGAAAGGGTTCAACTCGACGATTTTTTTCATAAAAGGTTTGGAATAAGCTATGGACTTTCTCATTAATGAACCATGGGGAGCTCAACTCAAGATTAGGGGTTCATGTGGTATGGAGGGAATGAGTTCCTCCACTTGTTTTGTCCTCTTAACCAATCTACGTTTCTTGGCTGGGTTCTTAACAGGGGCCATATTTCTAATGAAGTGGTGTAAGTACACGGGTTTAGAATGACAAAAAAATGAGTGCAGAGGGTAGATAATGATTTGATTCTGTAATGGAAAGAAACGCATTTAACATACGTTAAACCTAGTTGCGACAGGAGAAACCTAGAAATAATCAATTCGTAGGGTAAGAGTAGAGATTTAGGTATACCGAGATATGTGAATCCTTGTTTGAGTATATGTTGAGTTCCCTCAATCCCTTTGAGCTTCAGATAGTTTGAAAGCAAGCTCGAAGGAGAACGATGAAGAAGCAACACCAAGAATATGAACGGTCGTCCTCATGAATAGTTGACTGAGTATGACCCACACTATATATATTGTGTTCGCAGCATTGGTCGCCCGAAGTAAATGATGGGTCGACCGAAGTAGGAAAGTCGGTTGAGTTATGATCTCAGTGGTCGCCCTATGATTCAATGGACGACCTTTGATTTTACTAGTGTCAGATCAAAATCCTTTTTCAGTTGTCCCAGGTTAAATAACGGACGTTCGTTGTTTGAAGCACTCACAACATAAGACGTCCTATGTTTATACATTGATCGACTGAACTTAGATAGGGATTCAAATAGATCGCCCGAAGTTAATAATGGGCGCCCGATACATGAGGTATACGAGTTGATGATTTGGTTACGAACGTTTGAAATCTTTCAGTGGGCGCCCGTAGATCAATGAGTGTTTACTATTTAAGAGATTTCATCTTATATTTTGTTACGGACACCCGAAGATTCTTAGCGGGCGCTCGTTGATCGGGATCACTAGATATCAACAATGTACTTCGGACACCCGACATATATAATGGACATCCGAAATTATTCTGATTCTTAAGAGTCTTAATCATCTCATCCCTCCCTAGTTCAAATTCTTCATACCTCGACTTAGAATAGGTATTTAGACAAAATTAAGCCCTATTATGTATGTGTTGTGCAACACATTTAGTTTACAACCTTATTAGCTGGTGGTACTCACATAAGTAAGTCACCAATAGATTAAGTTGTTTGTTAAAGTCCTAAGTCCAACATTATAATTTCTCTTTTTAACATGTTAAACCTATCCCCTCCTAGAGGCTTTGTGAAAATGTCAGCTAATTATTTTTTAGTTGGAACATGTTCTATAGAAACTNAAGAGTAGAGATTTAGGTATACCGAGATATGTGAATCCTTGTTTGAGTATATGTTGAGTTCCCTCAATCCCTTTGAGCTTCAGATAGTTTGAAAGCAAGCTCGAAGGAGAACGATGAAGAAGCAACACCAAGAATATGAACGGTCGTCCTCATGAATAGTTGACTGAGTATGACCCACACTATATATATTGTGTTCGCAGCATTGGTCGCCCGAAGTAAATGATGGGTCGACCGAAGTAGGAAAGTCGGTTGAGTTATGATCTCAGTGGTCGCCCTATGATTCAATGGACGACCTTTGATTTTACTAGTGTCAGATCAAAATCCTTTTTCAGTTGTCCCAGGTTAAATAACGGACGTTCGTTGTTTGAAGCACTCACAACATAAGACGTCCTATGTTTATACATTGATCGACTGAACTTAGATAGGGATTCAAATAGATCGCCCGAAGTTAATAATGGGCGCCCGATACATGAGGTATACGAGTTGATGATTTGGTTACGAACGTTTGAAATCTTTCAGTGGGCGCCCGTAGATCAATGAGTGTTTACTATTTAAGAGATTTCATCTTATATTTTGTTACGGACACCCGAAGATTCTTAGCGGGCGCTCGTTGATCGGGATCACTAGATATCAACAATGTACTTCGGACACCCGACATATATAATGGACATCCGAAATTATTCTGATTCTTAAGAGTCTTAATCATCTCATCCCTCCCTAGTTCAAATTCTTCATACCTCGACTTAGAATAGGTATTTAGACAAAATTAAGCCCTATTATGTATGTGTTGTGCAACACATTTAGTTTACAACCTTATTAGCTGGTGGTACTCACATAAGTAAGTCACCAATAGATTAAGTTGTTTGTTAAAGTCCTAAGTCCAACATTATAATTTCTCTTTTTAACATGTTAAACCTATCCCCTCCTAGAGGCTTTGTGAAAATGTCAGCTAATTATTTTTTAGTTGGAACATGTTCTATAGAAACTGTTTTGAGTGAAACATGTTCTCTAATGAAATGATACCTTAAATCAATGTGTTTAGTTCTTGAGTGCTGCATAGGATTCTTGGTCATTTCTATTGGACTGGTGTTGTCACATTTTAATGACATAGTTTCGATTGTTATGCCATAATCTAAGAGTTGTTGTTTCATCCATAACGGTTGAGCACAGCAACTACCAGCAGCTATATATTCAGCTTCAGTTGTGGACAGTACAATTGAGTTTTGTTTCTTACTGGCCCAAGATATTAGTGAACTACCAAGAAAACAACACATGCCACTAGTACTCTTTCTATCTACTCTGAATCCAGAAAAATGTGAATCAGTGTAGGCATGGAGATCAAACAAGGAGTTTCTATCATACGATAAACCCAGATTTGGAATGTGTTTAAGGTACCTAAAAATTTTCTTAGTGGCAACTAAGTGGGATTCTTTGGGATTTGCCTAAAATCGAGCACATAGGCATACACTGAACATTATATCTGGTCTGGAGGCAGTCAAGTACAGAAGGATTCCAATCATGCCTCTATATGATTTCAGATCTACACTTTTTCCCTTCTCATCATTATCAAGTTTAGTGAGAGTACTCATGAGAGTAGAGCTGGGTTTGCAATTTTTCATTCCAAATCTCTACAGCAGCTCCTTTGTGTATTTTCCTTGGCTTAGAAAAATTTCATCCTTAGATTGTTTAACTTGGAATCCAAGGAAATATGTTAACTCTCCTACTAAGTTCATTTCAAATTCTTCATGCATGAGGATTTCAAATTCTTTACACATTTGGGACTTCATGGATCCATAGATAATGTCATCCACATAAATATGCACAACTAAGATATCATTCCCAAAATACTTTAAGAACA
>LTAE01008884.1:8063-19684 GCA_001647135.1 Pontederia paniculata
CGCTTGACGGGGTCGAAGTTGGAGACGGCGACCACCGCCCCGACGATGGCGCCCAACACGACGCCTCCGGAGAGTATGCTCAGCAGGAAGTTCTTCAGCGACGGCGACAGCCCCGGCTGCGCCGCCTCCGCCACCTCGGGAATCACAAGCGCCGCCGTCAGCGCCGCCGTCGTCAGCCCGGCAGCCACCTTCTCCTTCGCCAACGAGGCGCGAACCTGGATCCGCCTGCCAGGGCTTCGAGCCGCGGTGACGGCGGCGGGCCCTGCAGGAAGCTGGATCGGCGCGTGGAAGAAGGAGCCGGAGCTCGAGAGAGTTTTCCGCCGGAGTTGGACGGCGGACGGCGACGCGACGGCGAAGGCGGAGGCTGATGCCATCGCGGAGTTGGATCCTCTTTTGGTGCTCTGTTTTTGGCGTTTGCAGGTGCTCGTGAGAAGAGTCGAGTACGAAAGGGGGTGTCGGAAAAGTTTGGGGAGATCCAAATGGTGTGCCACGTCATGTGGTTGCGGCCTTACGTGGTGGATTTCTATTGGCTCTTAGAGGATAAGGTTAATCTTAGGAAAGGATGCAACGATGCTTTAAAGAAAATATCTATCGGATTCCTGAGATTTTGGCCCGATTCACATCTTGTGAATTTCTTCTAGTAGGAAAGGCATAATTTTTTTTATAAAAAATAAAGTGATAAGTGAATATTGGAAACACTTTTTAATAGATAAATTAAGGGATTAGGGATGTGTCACTAAAATTTTATTTTTCAATTATATTATAATTTTTTGTCAATGAGATTCTCTGCGAAAAGTTCTTGTTTACATAAAATTCAAACTTGAAAGCTTTGTAAATGAAAGAACAAATTGCTTACAATTTCATCCAAGTCATTATAATTTGATGTTCCATTACAATTTGATGCCCCAAAAACGAAGAGAGATGTAATATTTTTCTCTTTCATGTATTATTAAAAGTTTTTGTCATTAGGTAATATTTTTTTTTACATAAGAGAGTAAAAATATTTAGGATTATAATTATCAAAAACTTGATTTAGATCATATGATTTTACGATCTTAATATAAAAAAAATATTAATAATAAATATTTTATATTAAAATATATTATTTATTAATATAAAAAATTTTACAATCTTTGATTCGATTTATAACTTTTTATTTTAAAATCTTTGATCTCGATCTTGATAATCTTATTTAAGATTAAAAAATATATTTTATGAATTTTCAATTATACATAGAAGATAAAATGTCCAGCAATGTTATCCACAACGAAGAGACAAAACAAAAGTTTGAAAGTTATAACTTGGAACAAGAATAACCGTTATAACGTATAAAATGACAATTTATAATCATCAATCCATATTAAATGATAAATTGAAGAAAAGATGTGATGCAGAGATTTCGTGCATATTTTTTAAAGAAAAGATACCAAATTTTACTTTAGTAGTAAAATTATATATTCATTAATTTTTAAATTTAATTTTTATCCTTTTATAGATTTGTGTGCCTTTTTTAATTAGAAAAAGGAGATAAATAAACAAAGAAGATATGGTAAATGACAGTGGCCGACATTTTTTAGAGCAATTAATAATTAACGTTATGCAAGTTATTCACGTTTATATCGTCAAATTTTAGTTTGGAATGTAATTTGGTAATGAAAATTTTGGAATATCTAATATATATTAATATAAACCATGGATAATAATAATAATAATAATAATAATAATAATAATAATAATAATAATAATAATAATAATAATAAGTTTGCCTTTGGGGTTGAATGGAAGAGGTGCCATGAGTGAAATCTACGGCCCAGATGGAGTTTTAAAATTTTCAAACNATAATAATAATAATAATAATAATAATAATAATAAGTTTGCCTTTGGGGTTGAATGGAAGAGGTGCCATGAGTGAAATCTACGGCCCAGATGGAGTTTTAAAATTTTCAAACGCTTCCCATCCAACGGTTGGCAACCGCCAAGCAGTAACCGTTGGTGTCCTCCCCGCCATCTTACGCCAACGCCTTCTTTTTACTGCGGAACACTCTTTTTGCTCCTTCTCGTCGCCTGCTTGTTCACAACACTCTTCTCTCCGTGGCATACATCTGCCGTCGTCTCCCTCCGGGCGGGCACCCGTCGCAGTCCTTGCTGCGATCCGCTGTTCGTCGTATGAGGAGGAAAACTTGACCGGCCCCTAGTGGATGATGGATGATCCTTTCGATCCGCCCGAGCAGTTCTTCCTGCCGAGCGAGCAGTTCCCTCCTCCACATGCAGAAAACTCTTCCTTTGATGATGACATCCTCCAGTACTTGAACCTTTCTGATCAGGAAGATGAGGAGCCCCTGGTTCCTGCATCTCCCCTGCCATTGCCACAGTCACCGGCATGCGAACTCGATCAATTGCTGTGCACAGAAGAAGACTCAACGCTGCCTAACATGAACGTCGATGATGTGCCGATGTTAGAAGGTCAGAATGTGACCGCGGCCGCTGATAGAAATGACAGCGGAAAGCAGCCCTGTGAGGCCGCGGCAGAGCCGCCTCTCATGTGGACTTCGGCGGCCAATTTGGATTGCAGTTGCTGCTTTGTGCTGAGAGAAGTAGTTCATAGTAATGGTCTGTGCACGTATGTGTATGTAGTACATAACTATATCTTTTCAACTATGACATGTGCAGTCCTACTAATGGAATAATTCTTGTGTTCTTGTTCAGGATTGTGTTATATGAAGCTTGCACTGCATGGAGGGCTTGGTGTATTTGACCATGCAACCCTAGATATTTCCAACTACATTGAAGGATTTCAGCCAACAAATGAGCAATTCTATGTCGAGTAAGCATCACCTCCCCAAATGCGATTTGTAGATTCAATCTCCATATGGCTATGCTCATTAGGAATCGCAACGAAGATGTAGATGTTTGGTCCATGTTCAGTCTACCGTTCTACAATTGCAACTTTTAGTCCTGGCAATTCATCATAGAAAAGTTGATTCAGAATGCCTAGTGTTGTAGCATTTGTTCATCTGAGTTGCAACTTAAGCCATTCTCCCTCCAAATAGAATAAATTTGGATTGCATTCTGTGTGATTTTATTCAGCTTCTATGATCAAACTCTATACTTTTGCTAAATGCATGTTCTAATACGGTTCCTCTCTAGACACTGTTAAACATCTAGTTACAAGATTAATTGCTTTTTGCTTGCTGTTTTCTGAGAGCAGGTTGAGTACTCGAACATACGACTGGGTGAAGAATTTCCTGGTCGAGTATGGCATTACACGAAAACACGAAAAATTAATTTTCTTGCATGACACCATGTCTGCTTTCTTCGATGCTCTGTGTGTGAGGATGAACTATGATGAAGCCACAACCAGCGCCGCCGCTGCCACAACCGGCGCTGCCACGACCAGTGCCGTCAATGAGTTACCAGGCCCAGGTAACTAAGTTGCAATTGATAAGCGCCAACTCTTTTGCTTGTAGTTTGATAACAAACAAGGATTAACATCTGTTACCAGTCTTTTCCTTTCTCCTTACTTGATAGTAGGGTTATCTCAATCCAGGGCAGGGGAAGTGCGAGCTGGCAGGCCTCCAAGAACTGCCATGACAAAAAGTGCCACTCAGGTACTAACCATGATTCAATCTCTGATAGTTATTTCCTTAGTGAGACCACTCTGATTTCATGACATGTCAATATGTCATATATCATGGTTGATCATAGAAGCCACGAATCTAAGTAATATGCAATTGAATCCGATGTCATCTCTTTGAGGATACAGAATTCAGTAACATAATTTTCTGTGTTTCTGAATCTATCAGAGGCAGAGAACTAAGAATTTGACACTTGATGACTTGGAACCATATTTTCACCTCCCCATTGCTGAAGCTGCTAAGCTGATGGACCTGTGTGCTACAGCCCTCAAGAAGTCATGTCGTAAACATGGGTTACCTCGCTGGCCTTACCGCAAGGTTTTGCTCTCTCTCTCTCGATCTCTCTCACTTTCTCCTTGTGTTTTCTGATTGAAGTCTGACATATTTTGTTTGGAATGGAGCACAGGTCAGAAGCATAGATAAGGCGATCTTGACTCTGCAAGATGAGCTAAATACTGCATCACCTGCAGATGCCATGAGGTATCGAACGGAGATTTGCAAGTTGAGAAAACAGAGGGCTCGAGTGTGTGCAGGCCTTTCATCATAGCTTGAGGAAAAAAAATGATAGTTGACATAAGTGTGTTATATTTTGTAATGTCCATTCATTTCGATTAATTCTTTGTCTAAAAGTGTACAGCATCAGTGGAGGAGCTGTTAAATAGTGAGATAATAATGTAAGATCATATGTAATTGATCTAACCTTCTTTCTAAGAAAACTGTTAAGAATGTGCCATTTTAACACAAACTTTCCAATGCAAAAAAAAAAAATGAAAGGAAACCCTTCCGCAGGACCGTTCCACTGTCCGGCCTCAATGTGCCGCCAGCTTCACTCGCTTAGCGGCGGACGCCATTCCATATTGGCCTCTGGGACAGAGCGTAGGATGTCTACCAGGCGTCGCTGCCGCCGCGGTACCTGGCAGTGGCCGCGCCCGTTAATAAGAAAGTTTAAATTTTGTTCACTGTTATTAAAGGGCAAAAGCTCAAACCCCTCGGTCCATTAATAAGAAAAAACAACATATATATTTAATAAAAAATAAAAAAAGGATACCCATGAGGTTTGCAATATGTTATATTACATTATATCTCTACCATTTCAATTCCTCACTATTTTATGTATCACAGTATTCATAATATTTTTTCACCAGCTATTAGGAACAAAAGTATTGATTGTTTAATTTATATTCTTAATTAATAAGATAGTTTAAATCTAATTCATTCAATCATATTAATCATTAAATGAGAATAACAATTTTTAATCAGAGGCACATGGAAATTTAATTTGAACCACCTCAATAATATATGCTCTCTCCTATGAAGTTAAAATAGATGAAATATTATTTTACCAAAGGTGGTGGTTTGACTTGTCCAACTCTCTTGTAGGCACAGTCTTTTCTTTTTTTTTTTTCTTTGCTTTGGTTGTGTGAGATGTCTTAGAAGTTCTTAATGGCCCGAGAAGAGTTTATATTTGCGCCATGGATGCGATTGGAGAGACAGCCACCAGGTTGTGAGCACCTTCCGTTGGGGCTTAGATTTTTGTCATGAGAACAGTATTAATCGTTCAATCTCAAATTTCCCTAGTGAGTGGTAGACGGTTGCATGCATGGATTTTTCATCTGTTTTCTGTTGGACTCAGATTTCTTTGTTGTTCATCTGTTTTTTTTTTTTATTTTAATCTTTTCTTGTTTAGTGGAGCCTTCTGACAATGTTTGGTTGACATGTTCAATGGGTTATTCGACAATTTTCCTGGGTTGACACCATTTTGTTGCTTAGTTCTGCAATCAGAGTTGCAAATTTCTGTGTTGATTTCTGAATCTCATCATTTTTTGACTTGGGCCTGGCTCAAATCGCCATAGTACAGATCACAGTAATTTCATTCTGTTCTAGGATCGAATGAATCATTGGAAAGGAAAACATTAAGCGTCTACAGTTAGGTTAATTGTGATAAAAAAAATTGATCAAGAAAGAAAAAGAAGAAAAGAAGAAAGGGTGCTGATAAAATATGTTGTCGTGATGGAAAATTTTAACCCTGTGAATTCCTAGTTTATTTTTCACGAAGGAATGTTTCCAAGTGATGGTGATGATGTTTATGGAAGGTTGTAAGTGAAACAAATCTATATGTTGGCAAAATCTACTTATGGACATTCGTGATTTTGCTTGTCTTTCTTGTTTGTTATTCCTCTCTGTACTTGTTAGGAAGGCTTCAGTGATGTGTAGATCAGGTGACAGATCCCTGCAGAAGAGTATGGTAGCTAGGAAATGTAGTTATTTTTATTTGAACAATCGCGAAGTATGAGTTGATGAAGAAATATGTGCGCACATCGACAATAGTCTCCTTCACGAGTACTAGTCATTTACACTATTATCTTTAGGAACTTCCAATGTCCTTTTCTTTTGTTTTCATTTTAGATCACTATCCTAAGAAGAACAGAAAGGAGATACAGTAACGAATGTGTTTCTTGCTTGCTGTCACTCTGAGTTATTTTCTTTTCGCCCTTTCCGCTTATCCTTTTATGTAAGGTTGATGCATTTTTATCACTTCAGATTCTTTTTTTTAATAGTGTGCTTCATGATCTGCATGTTAGGAAGAGATGCATACAATAGTTGCAGGTTAAAAGTAAGATTCTAGTTTGGATGAAGTTGCATGTTCTCCTTGTCCCTAGAAGCAAGGCAACCAAGGAATTGAGAAAATGCATAAGATACTCTGGAATCGAGGAAGCAGCATTATTGTTACTGAAGCTGATCTGTTCTTGAGAGATTGGCCACTAATACTTTCAGCTTTGTTTTCAGTGTCAAGATTATACAGATACTACTGATTCATTGGTTTGACAATTTGCATCTACTAGAACTTTGAAGTTCTGTGATTGTCCTAAATGGGTTTTCTTTTCTTCTGGATTTCAGGTGGGCCTATATCTCCTGTAATTCATGGTAAAAGTTCTCTCGTCAAGAGAAATTGAATGAATGCTCAAAGAAAAAACTTTATTCTACGAAGAACTGAAGTTTACTGCTAGTCACGGCTCACGAAATGCATTCAAGTGGAAATGAAGGTTCATTGGATAGTTCTGTGCAATCATCAGCAATTTGTGTATCGTTCTTGGTTGAATTCAAGTAGCTCAGCTGTTCCTCCATCAATGAACTTGAATATGAGTACAGAGTACAGACTTCTGGGCACATCATGATTATCAGGCAAAGCAGTTAAGTCCTCAATTAACCGAAAATGACTCGTCATCTACTCAATCCCATCAGGAAGCATCTGGGACAAGTGAAGGCAATGCTGGTGAGCAACATATTTCAGAATATTATGGCAGTTCCATATTCAAGTGACTCCTAAATGACTGTTTCATATTCACATGTCATCGGATAATGTAGTTAACTTTTATTATGAGTAAAAGGCTAACTTTTATTATGAGTAAAAGGCTTCAATATTTTACATATAGAACTGCTTTTCATTGGGTTTGGGTTTTAATTTGCACATGATTTTACTGTTCTAAGAGGATGTCACACCTTTCCTTACTTGGTTCTTTTATTACATGATTTGGCTTTGCATTATTGGACTGTCAGTAGTGAATATTAATCTCAGTTCTTACCTCGACATTGAATCAGTAACACGGTTGACATTTATGGTTGTTTCCCTTTTGTGTCCCTTTCTAACCTTAGTTTTATTTTTCCATATTTTTTCTACCCTTATTCTGAGAACACTTAACAGTGTGAAATTTAAAATGCAACTTCCTAGATGTATGAAATTTCAGATGGTCATTGACTTTTTCATCAGGTTTTGATATAAATCTCTTGGTCTTCAGAAGGTGCGGGCCTTTGCTCCTTTAAACTTAAGTTTATGCTGCAGTCTTGGAACTCATTAATGGTTCTAATCATCTGAATCAGAAGGCCAGCATTTTATGTTTATCGCAAGAGTAGATCTCCATGTTTTTCTTTGTCAGGTTTGCATGACTTACCTTATATTGATCCATACTTGGGCGTACTGTCTTATGGGTCACATGCTATTTTAAGTACCATAATACAAATCATCCTTGATCATTGGATTCAATTTGAGTACTGCTTGTTTTGCGTCATACCAGTGAAAGTGATTACTTCATTTTTTTTTTTGTGGTTACAACTTCTGTCCCACCGGAACTTGTCAGTTTAGCTATCCATGAATTTAAGTTTGAACTTGAACTATGAGGTCTCATTTAGAAAATAGTAACAGAAGAAAAATAATCATGAAAGCATGAGAAAATAAAACAATTGTTTTATGCAATGAAATAGGGAGTTCATTTTATCCACATAATTCTTCATGTACGTGTGCATCTAGGAGGTGGACATGTGATACCTTAATTATCATTTCCTTCTTGAGATTTATATTTTTTTTCGTAATTTTTCAATGTTTGAACTTTAATTGTCATGCAGTGTCATTGACAGTCTCTTTAGCTTTATGCGTCTTTCTACCAGATGTAGTATTTTTTTTTCAAATCAAGTTCTCAGGAAGATGCTACTAGAAACATCTCAACTTCCTTTTAATTTGCATTTTGTGTAATAGAATAATATCATATTCCTTGTCTGTCTCAGCTTTTCAATTATTTCTTGATTGAAAGCCTTCTCATCTGGTTTACTTATATTATTAGGTATTGTGCATCACATAAATCACCATGTCTCAGTAGTGGCATCAAGTGCTTAAATGTATTGTGAATTCTCAATATTGTGCAAAGAAAATAATAATAGGTAAGAATGACATCAAATTTACGCAAGAAAATCTTTCAATAACAAAAAAAAATCAAAGGACAATCATAGAGCAATTGTCCGAACCTAACATAATATTGATTGGGACAGGTAAGCAAAGATTCTTTGAAAAATACTAAATAATCAACCTATTACTGCAATTCTTTGTGATGACAGTATCAAAAACTCTTGAGACCCTTTTAATCTAATTTTGTTCTTGGACTTTTGCTTTCCAATAAGAATTTCTATGTCTTCTTTCTTCAAAATTCTCCTCTCCACATAACCACCAAAAAGAACAAGCACCTCTTTTCCTTTCTATGCCAAGAGTATTTAGTTCTCTTTTCCTATCTCATGGCACTTCCTTGAAGAAGAAAAAGATTTTTTTTCTTTCAACGAAGTCTCATCGTGTACATGCTATAGGAGAGAGTAAATAACTTAATTAGCTATTCTTAGGACTTAATAAAGGGTTAAGCCCTAATGGGTTTCATATTGGCTAGCAACCCAAAAGTCTCCTCCTTAAGCTGATGAGATGGGGATGATCTATCAATAATCAGAGCTTGATCTTTATTGTCGGTGACCTAACACGTCGTTCCAACTTCGTGTTGGATTGTCTTTCGTTATCCCTCTTCAGTCATTAAATATTCAGAACTTGGATATGTGAAGAACAATGTTTTGTGTAGATCTACAGTAGCTTGTTCTTCTTGCTTAGTATCCTCTCATTTCCATCAACCATGGACTCATCATTCCCAAGTTCGACATACACATTATTACTGTTTTGTTTCTTTGAAATAGTGAGTCCGTCAAAATTTCAAATTAATGAAAATATAACATCTTTGCTTCTATTATTTATTTCTCTAGATTGTAAACTTGTAATTAGATTATATATCTTCATAACTTAGAAATATGCAATCTTGGGTCTTTCCATCCAATTTTTATCTTTGTTTCTTAAACAACTTCGCCGAAACTCTACAACGACAAAAATTTTCAAGTGAAAATAAGAAACATTTTTGTTGAACACATTTTCAGGAACACCATAATTCAAAGATCTGATGGAGATCTGTTAATCAAATATCACTCAATAATTGCAAAATGACTCTGAAATCTTAGTCAATTTCAGCATACATACATACATCTGACACAAAATGGTTCTGGTCACTATGACAATTCAATTTATTTAGCGTTTCTCTTTCCACTATGACTTAAAGATCTAAAAAAATTCAAAGTACATGATCATTTGTTTTCATAGAATGAATTCACGGCTTCCATGGAGCATCATCAATAAAATAACAAAATAGTCATTGGTACCTAAAGCACCAATAGGACCACACATCATAATACACAAAATCCTATTTTTTTTCTCTTTGAATTAGATAGAAAAGATGTTTTACACTACTTACCAGACAGACAATCATCACAAAAATTTCAGAGTTTTATCTTTATATTTGTGCCACAAATCTAGTGAAGTTTCTTCTTCGAGCAAACTCACTTGAGCCTTATAGAAAACACATGACAAATTTCATTTTATCAATAATCATGGATTCTTTAATCGATTTGCACCTTTTGTCACCCATATAATTACATTAACCTTCTTGATACGAAAGCCGAGGGAAAATTTGTTTGATATATAAATTAGGAATGTGTGTGACATCCTTCAGAACCAACTCAGAACTAGCATCAATTTGTATAAATACATCTTAAAATTTTCTGCAATCTAAAGAGAACAAGTACTTCTTTTACTTTCTATGATGTTGGCTGCCTCTAAAGGCCAAGAGAATATAGTTCTCTTTTCCATTTCATGTATGTTTGGTTGCACTTCGTTAAAAAAGAGAATTTTTTCTTTTTCTTTCGAAGAAGTCCACTGCATGCTATAGAAGAGAGAAGATCTCGGGTGAGGTCACGGAAGGAAGCCTCTTTGAATGCAACCGGAACTCGATGTGTGTGTTAAGCATAGAACATAATGTAATTAATTATTCTTTAGGACTTAATAATGGATTAAGCCTTAATGGTCTTCACATAGGTTGCCCTGTTATCTTCATCCTGGAGAGGAAGAATCATTTTATGTTAATGCAAAGCTATACAATGAGGGAGCTAGGTGCAAAATTGGAGGGTCAAAACAAATTACTTAAAAGTAGAAAGTTAATTTTGTTGTTAAGATTTTCCTTTTCAGTAAGTTGCTTTGGGCATTTGTGTTTCTGTATGACCTCTGTCCATGTCCTTTCTTTTAAAAAAAAAGCTTATCTATTAAAGATGTAGAACCAAATACATATACTTTAGGAGATTAGAACTTTAGTTAGCTTTGAAATTTTATTTTTCTACTATTTTTTATTTCATTTGTTGTGTATACTTTACTTGTAAAAGTTAAATAGGTGTGAACTCTTTTGTTGGACAACAATTGATTCATAATCAGTTTGTTCCAAAACCCTTTGTGATGTGATCTTCTATGGTGAACTGTGGCCCATGTTGGTGTTACATATCATTGTATAAAAGTTTTTTAGAAGCTTTTAAACTATCAACCTAGCTTTTTCAGAACTTGTTCGATAGTTAAACTCCTTTTTTTCATCTATTGTTATGCCAAGTGATATTAGAACCTTCAAAAAGATTTTGCTCGTCTTAATCTCGAGCCAACCTTCAAAGGTTTATATTTTTATTTTGCGTTACACATTTTTCCCTAATTATTTTTTAGTTTCACATTAAACTTCACTTTTCATTCCTCATGTCTAATAATACTCTTTTTGTGTGTCATTTCCATCGGGAATTTTGAAAAAAAATGATTTATCTAAACTGAGAGAATACATTAAGTATCTTGTGTTGTTGTTTACACTCAATCCTCACACACTCTCCCTCACTATTCTGTAATGATTTTACAGAATTCACACACACTCAAACAGTTTTTGTTTGAAGAAAATAGAGAGAACAGAATTGATGCAATGAACAACACATTTTCTGATATTCCCATTGAACATCAAGTACAACACAGAAACTAACTGACACTAATAAGTTTAACTGACTGACTCTAACTGACCACTAACATAAGAAACTGTCTAATATGTCTCTGTGACAATTCATAACTGTTATCACAGAAAAAACTAAATAAATACAAATATATGTAACATAAACATAACAAATCAGGTCCTAATACATAATCTAACAATTCTCCTCCTTGGATTAGAGACCTGAACACATCCCAACTTCATGAATTAGCTGATTGAAACGACCAACAGCAAGAGGCTTGGTGAAAACATCAGCTCTTTGATCACTTGTCTTGCAATACTTCAA
>LTAE01008885.1:5261-19683 GCA_001647135.1 Pontederia paniculata
CGAGTGATGAGGGCGGAGGGCGGCCGCAGTGAGGAGAGCGATGGCCGCCCTCCTCACAGCGACGGTGAGGAAGGCGGCCAGTGAGGAGGGCGAAGGAGGGAGAGCGTGTATTACCGGCGGCGAGTGGGCGAGGGCGCTGTGCGGGCGGGCGAGGGCGCGGGCGCAGGCGGACGGCGAGGAGGGCGGACGACGAGCGCGGGCGCGGGGGGGTGTAGAATAAAACAAGCACACGAAAAAAATTTGAGACGAGGGGGGTTTTTAGGGCACGGGAATTAGCGACAGATTATTTGTCGCTTAACCGTCGTCGATTCTGTCGATATCAACGATGAAAAGATTCTGTCGTCAATACTGTCGCTAGTTTGTCGTAATTTTTTTTTAAAAAAAAAAGGTCAATTAAAGTTGTCGCAATGATGTCATTAGGCTGTCGCCATTAGCGACAGGTAGTTCTGTCGCTAATAGTCTGTTGCTAATCCATCATATTCTTGTAGTGGATTTTTCGATAGACGATGGTTCGTACCCCTTTCCAGAATGATAATCCGATTTAGATGTAGCTCCCATAAGCTTATCGACAATAGCACTAGAAGACAAAGGTGTCTCGGATGCTTGTGATTCATGAAACATTTGAACCACCTTATCCTATTAAGAAAAAAATCAACTATGCTTTCAAATTAATTTTGCATGCTTGAATATTTCAGTGCATTAACAAGTGCATTATATTTAAACTATTTATGAAATCAACTTACTTAAGTATCAGCTAACTCTTGATTAACCCAACCACACTAACTGATAAGAGAGAGAGGGAAGAGATGAGAAAGCAAGGGAGAGGAGAGAGGGAAGAAGATGGATCTCAAAAAAATTACTAAATTCAATTTAATAATTAGTTGTATACATGTTTAGTTCCATATATGACATAATTATTTGTAACGGTTATTTCGTAATAGTATTTTATTATAAACTTATTTAATATTTAGTTACATTTTAAATGTAATAAAATCTATAATAATTATTTTATATAAACAAACGTTACCAAAATAAGTATTTAGTGACATTTTATTAAACATAACTAATTCTTCTAATTTTAGTGACTTTTATATTTTTAGCGAACGTTACCTAGGAGAAAGTTTCTTGTAGTGCGTCGTGCCTCAACTACTCTAGGTTCATGGATATTTGAGTCGATAAATTAAAAAAAAATCTAAAAGAAAGAAGAAAGGTCTTGTTAAGATCAAACTTGAGATCTTCCATGTCACGAACTTAAAAATAACAAAATCAGAATGCAACACGGGAAGGTGCATTTGTTATCTCTGAGCTAGCTCCTCCTTTCAGATAAAAGAAAACTTTCGATCTACATAGACATAGGCAAAGTAGTGCCTCGTGAGAGCAAGTGTTCTTTACCTATGGAATAACACAAACCAAACCTTTTGAGAGAAAAAAAATGTAATAGGAGATTGTATCAAATTCTGGATCTTTAAGAGGAAGGTGTTCACTATGGGCATTGAGTTTGAGAATGAAATGGTAGAATATGAAGCTATTCTCAGGAAATAAACAACGAATCATTGAAATAAGAATAAAATAGTCGACTGATTTTCCGCAAACAACTTAAGAAAATATAAAAAGATTAACATAAACATATCGAAACCATCAGCAAAAAATACACATCTCGATGTTTTCCCTTTTTAATCATATTTCGATATTTTAACAATACTTTATTTATTATTTTTAATCTTATTTGTTAAATCGGTATTTTAACAATACTTTATAATTAAATACTTAGTTAATTTTATACAGCGTGATTATATAAATAAAATTGCATTAGATATTATTAATAATTAATTAATTAACATTTATGTATTCTCATTATACTAGCAAAAGTTGAATAAAAAAATACATGTTGTAACATTATTAAGATTGATTTTAAAACATTATATTTTTATTTTTTATCACTTCAATTCAGACATATTTATAAGAATATATCTTACTTTTAAAATATAAGAAAAAGTATTACATTCTATGTCTTGCATAATAGCAACGAATTTATAGTAAGGTCATTTGGTCTTCAATAGAGCTTCTAGGTTCCAATTGCTCCAAACTATTATACAAAGGTAGTCAAAACATGCTCTCCTCGTTATATATCACAATTTTTTTAGTTACTCGAATTAATTTGAGTCCTTTTGAATCGCATATCTAACTATCATAAAAAATATTTAAAGATTTTTTTACAATTAAAAAGTACTTGAACTTGAGACTTGTTTATCACTTCACTCTAGCTAACTCTATTAATTTTGTGATGAAGACCCAAATTTGTCTTGCACTACAAGAAAAAATAACATTTGATACGGTTTAAACCGTCTCAAATATGTGTAGACCGCATCAAATCTATTATTTTATTATTTATTTTTTGTTCCATGATTTTAATATACACGATGAAAGCCGACCATCAATTGCTAACCAAATAGTTTCATTATACTAGTTTGGTTCAGAAAAATAATTACTAATTACTAATATATGATGAAAGCCAATCAAAGAAGGGCTCCTGTTTAATGGTCCACATCCCGTGGTGGCGGCTCAACAGTTGATTATCGTGGCCTTCAAAGCGTATAAATACGCTATATTCTTTTTGAAAAAAAAAAATCAACTGATTATACCTATGTAGGTCAACTCTGTCGATCTTCACGATGGTAGATGACTAGGGATTTAATTTAACGGCATATTAGTCATGCATGCATGTGTGAGACAGAGAGAAGCTTCGATGAGTAAAATTGAACAAAATTGTACAGGTCTATGTAAGCTAATTAAGTAAAATCAATAGGTGCTTAATTATACATGTTCTTTTGCCTACATGTTGATTTCATTCCAACAATTGAGCGGTCGGAAGACTATTAAATGTATATATTCTCGGCAATGTGGGATTATATTTATATATATGTACCATAATTAAGAACAATAATTCGCCCAACGTCGTGCATGGCAGTGCTTGCAACGGTTTGCACCACATCACATGGCCACATGCTGTAAACTATCCAATCCATGGCCAACAACAAGAGCATCTCCCCCATGTTAGTCTCTTTCTGTAACTCAAGGGTATGAGTTGTAGCTCCCATTTGTTTCTCAACCTTGAGTTCAAGATTATGTTTGTTCGTGAAAAATCCTCAAGAATATTCTGACTCCTCATTCCACTTCCATTGCATATAGGTACTCATCCTGAAATATATAGGCTATAATTGTAATATTTATATCATAGCAATATTACTTTTCTCGAATTTATTTTCTATTTTTTCCTGATTTGTTTACCTACAAAAGTTTTCTGTGAAAAAAAAAATTGTAAGGCTGCAAGAAGGCCAGGAGCCCAAAGCGGGCGCGTTCCCTGCCCAATTGCAGACACCAGGCCTGGCCTAGCCAGGCCCAGACATCCAGGCTTCAGAGGTGGCCCAATAAAACAGTAACCATTATATGTTTTTGAAAAGAGAAAAGAAAAGAAACAAATTATAGAAAATTAATTTGTTTTCAGAAGAACTAGAAAAAGTATGACATTTCTCCAGAATATTTTTTGTTATTTTTTATCATTATTTATATGCATAATTTTAATGCAAAATTTTGGCATTTTGAAATTATTAACTTTTATGTTAAATATGAATGTATAATGTTCAGAAAAATTAAAAAAATAATTATTTTTATATTTTCGGATATTTCAAACATTGTATGTGTATTTTAAATTGCCAAATTTGATATAGGTTGACATGATGCAGTTACTATAATTTCTTTGTGAAATTAAATATGCACGGACCTCGTTCCAAATAAACTTATTGTCATACATGTCGTCGTTCAAAAAGTATATACATTTTTTTATGTGAATGAATATAACAGGCACATTTACATTCTTTTTTTTGGCTATGCATTTGAGAAAGTAAAGAAGGCATGATGAATTCTTTCTTAATTTTAACTAGGTGTCAAAACATAATGATTTAATTATTAAATTAAATATACTATCAATAAATTTAAATATTTAAACAGATAATTTTAATATGGTCCAATGCTCAACACGTAGATAACTAAGGAAAAAAAATTAACTTTTTATATGAATAACTTAAAAATTTGAACTCAGGACCTCTGACTTTGATATTATATTAAATTAAATATAATATTAATAATTTTAAAAATTTAAGTCGATAGAAAGAATAATATATTTATATTTATATTCTCAATATTAATTTTCTTGATAAAGGAAATGTAATATATGAAAATTTCTACTTTTAACTGTATGTTAAATTATAGAATTAGTTTCTTAGTCAAACTATTATTCGGGCATGATATTTGGGATATAAAATAAATAAATAATCAATTTCTTAGTGACAATTAAAGGATATGTACGATAAGCATTGTTTAATTTTTTTTTTTGTGAAACTACAAATTTTGGCTAGGATATGAAAAAAAATTAATTACATAATTTCTCTATGAAATTAGCACATGAAACTTAGAGGCGTTGCTAGAATCGGATTGAACTTGACAATCCGACTCATCCAATCATGACATGTACCTCAGAAGCGAGAGACCATTTTAACCACTTTTAACTGATGAAGATAGTCAAAATTGGTCAAAATGACGGTTCAACAGTTGAACCAGTCTATTTATAAATCAAATGGTTCGTCTTTATAGGCTCGGTTTGGTTGTAGATAATTATCCATGGAACAAGAATTGTTAATCTCATAAGTTTTAATCAATTGAAGTTATTCTTTGTGATTTAGGAATAGAAAGTTATTATTTATCAGTGTTTAGATGAAGTGAGATAACTTTTCTTTAATGACTTATTTGTCATTATTATCTTTTTATTAATATATATATATATATATATAATATTTGTGCAGCACTTTATATTACAGCGCAGCACACTCTTTTTCACATTGTATATAAATATTTTAACTTTATATTACAGCGCAGCACACTCTTTTTCACATTGTATATAAATATTTTAATGTGGACCTATGATCATAAGCTCACACTAGTAAGTCTTCAGTAGAATGTGAGAGAGAGTGAACTACTATAATATAAAATATTGCACTCTCATTACCATATATATATATCATTTAGTTCAATTGTGAACTAGTTGAGTCACTTTAACCAAAATTAAAATCTCATTCAGGCAAACTTTTAAGACAACCATGCCTAGAGGGACAATGACATTCACCTTGTTGCAATAAATGATGGCTTTTCATGAAAAGCAGATAGCCCTTTGTAGAACTAAAACTCATAATTGTCACAATAATCAATGACTTGTCATATATTGGTGAGAAAATGCATATACAGAATTTTCTAAAAAAAAATAGGTCTAGTGCATTGTTGATGCAATTTTGAAAATGGGTTCTGACAGGATTTTTTTTTATGACAATCTGGCCTTCAGCTGCTTCGTGGATGGCTGATTCACAAACCTTGGGTTGAAACAAGTAATGAGAAGCCATTACACCTTGAGATGTCCAAGGAGTTTATTAGCCTCAGATCATTAAGAACGACTCCGATAAGGAGTACAACAATTGCATGAGTGGCAACAAAATCGTGAGACTGTGCACGTCGACCACTTCACTCCATTATGGACTTGGAGGAGTTCTCTCACAAGTTTAGGGAGGTGATGTTAGGTGTAGCCAATGCTCAAGCTCGGGTTCAAGCCAATGCACAAGGTCATAAGAAAAGGCAACTTCCTCGAGAGGGAGAACATGAAGGTTGCAACATAAAGGCATATATTCTTGGAGATTTCATTCTATTCCTCAAAGTTCTTACTATGTTGGTAATAAAAGACAGTTCTAGGGTTCAAGTGTAGAGAGAGCACAACACAAGCAGCAGATGCAGCAGTAGTAGCTTCAATTTTCTCTCTTTTTTTGTGGCAAGAAAAAGAGAAAAGAAAATTCTTAAATCGATTATTTTTAAGGCCAAGCAAGAGTGGACAGCAAGAGCCATAGAGGAGGAGATTATGCAGAAGCAACAGCATCAGTAAGGACAATCAGCATCGTCTTGTGTGGGCGTAGTAAATGATGAGCAGACGTGGGGCAGAACCAGTACAAGATTACAATTGTATGATGACTTATTGATGAAAAATTGAATCCATTTGAAAAAAAATTCTATTAATAAATATTCATAAATTAAATCTGAATTTTAAAGGAATACAAGAGTGTTATAGAAATTTAAAGACTATATAACAAATAATATAGAAATCTACATAAAAAAATAAAAAAAACTAATAAAAAAATCTAAGATAAGGAAACTCTTAAATGATTCATAATTAAGTTAGATAATATTAAAGTGCAAAAGGCTCATAATTAAAAATCGATCATTGGATTATAAGGTCCACAATATAATTCTTGTTCCACGCCGACGACTCAACAATCACCTTAGTGAGATATAGTTGATAAGTGATTTGCTCATTAATATGCTTAATCCAAATCAAATGACTTTCCTTGAGTTTGCTTTTTCTGTTTTAATATGACAATGCTTTTGCTTTTTCTGCCATTATTTCCACACCGAGGAAAATTTCATGTGATTTAACAAGGCCTTGCATTTCTTTTGATATTTGTTGTTGATATAGCAATAATAACTGTTAGTTTCATTAATCAGAATGCCTTTTCATTTCTTTTATTAGTTTTGTTTATCATTATAAAATAAAATAATCCATTTCTCATTCTATTCTTTCAGTAAACTATAGAGATTGCACTTTAAATGTTAAATATCCTCGTTAGCTAAAAAAAACCCTTGTTGCTCAGGGGAGAACAATCAATGGTTAACATCAGCCCAGGTCAGTGATGCAGGATAGCATATTTACCTTGAATTTTATGCAACTCCAATCAAAATTGTCAAGTTTGAAATTTTACATAAGATCATAAAGGAGTTTTAAAATTAATTAAAAATCATAAGATGAGGTTGAGAATCATAAGACGTATTAATAGAATATTTTTTAATATAAAACATATGTATTTTTAATCATTTTTTTCACTTAAGTTAGCTTTATTTTAATCACAATTTGATCAATTTGTAAAAAAATATTAAACTCCATCTATATTAATTGTTATTATCAAGATTATAAAAAAAACATTATCTTCTAAATATTTAAAATATTTGTTTGAGATCAACTAAAATCAAGATTTTCAAACTCGAGAGTTTACGTAGACTCGTTTTACATTCGATAAACTCGAGATGTAAACTCGTAGAAACATTTCTATGTACAAGTTTATAAACTAAAAAATATTATATCCTAAGGACTTTTAATTATAAATATTTGTATCCAGGTATTTATATTTTAACATCTCATATATAAAATAAAGTTTCTAATGTATAATTTCATGACTTCGTTACGTCCTCAAGTAGCAGTTAAATTCATAAGTAATAAAATGGATTTAATGTAAATGCTACCAACTTGGGTGGTAGCAATTTTCTATCAGATCGCATGAGCCGTTGGATCTGCGATGGACGGTTCAAACGAAAAGGCGCGGTTCAACACCGGGTTCACGCTGAAAGGTGGTTCGACGGCCGGTTCAAGCAGCACGGTTCACTTATCGAGCCGGTTTAAAACACTAACAAAACCCTACAAAAATTGGACGGCTAATTCGTTCGTTCCCCTTTCTCGCGAGCATTCATTCCTCCTGCAAGATCGCCGTCGCCGTTGCCGCCTCCTGCCGCCACTGTTGTCGCCTCCTGCCACCGATGTTGCCGCCTCCTGCCTCCATTGCCCCTTTCTCTGTTATCAAATCATGCGAGCCGGCTGCTGCCGCCGCCTCCGCCTTGCTGCTACCCCCCGTTTTCCTTCCGCCTTGCTGCTGCTGCCACCGCCTTGCTTTTGCATGCGCCTGTTGCTTTCGCCGTCTTCTGTGGCTGCCGCCTACCGCTGCCCCGTCGCCTACTGCTGCTGCCACCGCCGCCTGCTGTCGCCGTCCCCGCCGCTACTGCCACCGCCACCCTTCGATCTCCTCTGTTGACACAGTGTGCGAGCATCGTCGCTAAGCTCACCTCCCTTCCCTTCCAAAAGTGTGCCCACAGCATCTCCACCGTCGACTGTCAGCCCTCCGGCCCCGGCGGTGGCATGCTCGTCTTCATCTCCGGCTCCCTCCAGCTCGTCGGCGTGCAACACACTCTCAAGTTCTGCCAGGTATGCTTACGAACCGTCACGACTTCTTCCTATGATATGCGGCATACGTGCAATGTGTTCAATTAGTAAGTTTAGGTGTTGCGTGACGACAAATAAACCCATTGGTTGGTCTCAACAACTTCGGAGTTCCAGGTCGCTCCGATCGGTCTGCTCCGTTTTATGAGTTTCGATTGAATGAAAAATATTGATTGATTTGTTATCTTCTTTCGTGCACTTGTGCTGTTTGATCCGAGTGCTTAGAGTTGATTTTTTTTTTTTAAATTTCTTTCTTTTCTTATATTTTTTGGTGTAAGAATATGTAACTGTGATCATTGTTATCGTTATGAGATCTAATCAAACTGATGGTATTAACTTCATTGTTCATTTTTGGTATGCAGACAACCTGCAAGCTGAAAATGAAGTTTAGTGAGTTAATCATCAAATGAAAAATTGCTCTTCAAAATCAGATTGGATAACAAGTTTCCCTAAGGAAATGAAGCAGTTTAGAGAGCTAATCATGAACTGGGATGACCCCAAATTGCAGTATGAATATATTACAGATATATGCGACTAGGACTGGCTTTTTGGTGCCCCAAAACGAGATAGTAATCCTTGTACCAGAAAAATCATCGAAGTGGACGATGACTTAGCAGTTCTCACCCGCATTGCAAGCTCATCTTCTCCACCCCGAGCCTGTTATGTACTGGAGTTTGATATGTACTTATTGCCTTACGTGATTCCTTTTTGAATTGCCTTGCATTCTGTATCTACGAGCAATCACACTGATTTATTTGCTTAATTTTCTTATTTTGAATCTTAGATATTGGCTTTACATTGTTGAGTTTTGGAACTCCATGAATGTTAACATTCAATATTTTGTAAATATATTTCAAATCAAAAGTAGCACATGATGTGTTTCTTTTTCAATACCTCTGCTTACTGAAACAATTGTTCCTTTGGTTAATCCTTCAATCTTTTTTGTTTCAATTGATGGCTACTCTACATTTTAGATAACATTGCTTTTAACTTTGGCTTCTGAGATAGATTAAATCTGTGTTACAGAAAGAAATAGAATGCGCCATTTGAGGACTCGTTTTTTGTTCCAAGATATTGGATTAAGTTGTAGATTTCAACAAGATGTTTTACTCTGAACAACAATCATTTATACACAATGTTGAATTTGTAACAGGAAAAAAAAAAGGTTTAAGAAACATAAATCAAGATGCATCTATTTTTTCATCTGCTAATTAAGAACATGCAACATACAGGAACACCACAGGCTTATCATTTTGTTAGTATAAGGTGGTCAACAGAAATCTTTCATTTTTTTGCCCTTTATTAAGATTATTATTCATTAACCTTTAAGTTCTGTACAAAAATTACTTAGAGCACTCAAATTGAGTAGCACAGTAAAAGAAAAAAAATGAAACAAGTTTTAATCAAAGCTCGTGGAACAGCTCCATCGACCTTCCTCCCGGGAACCGAGGTAGCTCTGCTCAATACTAGTTACAGATGCATCATCCTTGATCTCGAACAATGCGATGCCTAAATGTGACTCCTGGAAGTATGGCGAACTCATGGAAAAGTTATCTTTGCTGCTCATCCATGCTTCAATCCCTTCTTTCTTTCCCTTGCAGAAGGCTCAGTAACTACTTAAATGGCACACATTAATTGGCTATTAGAAGCTAAAGCAGTAGGGTTCAAAGCATAAATCTTGCTAGTACTCTTCCTTACCTTGCTTATCTGTGGCCTGAAATGTGCTCTTCTTGTAATGCAAAGGGATGCAGCTAAAATCGTTCTTCTCACTTGGACTTTATTGTAACCGGTCTCAAGATTATGATCCAATGCATGCACAAAGAAGTCCTCTCTCGCTAGCATGCACAAGCCTCCTTCCAGTATTAGTCTGCTATCTTATATTTTTTTCCCGATGAAACTATCTTATAAAAACTAAATGCCTAAATTCATAAAAGAACCTTACTTTTCTTCCAACTCTCCATTCACCCTTGGCTTTAAAAAGTTTACAATCTTCAATTCTTTTTCAGTGTATCAGGGATGAGGTCTTCTCACGAACGAGGGAATCCCTTGCTCAAATCGAAGAGGTGGAAGAGGACCATGGGTGGGGCAGGGTGCGGTGGACGAGAGATCATTTGCTCAAATCTCGGACGGTGGATGACGACCGCAGACGGCGACCGCGGGCGGCGGATGGCTGATTGAATAAAAGGATCTCGCAGCCCTGTGTTTGTCACGAACGGGGTGGAGAGAAACGGGAGGAGGATCGTGAACGCGACGGCTAAAAGAAACAAAAGAGAGAGAACGGTGGGGGTGGACTTAGGGTTTCTAAAACTCGAACCGGGACCCTTTATATTTGAACTGCCTCCGAACCATGGTTTTTCTTCTTGAACCGCGCATTTTCTCCTCTACCGTCGATTATGAATCAAACGGCTATCAGATGATGATAGCTACATGCTACCATCATATATGCATTTACATTAAATCCTAATAAAATTATCGAGTCTACATGTGAAATCGATTGACTCTATCCGACTCTATCCTCTTTTACCTGAGTCTACTACCTAATCCGATTTTGAGTTGAGTTCACTTGATTTTACCCTCGAGAGTCTTAAACTCGTACAATTCTACGAGTTAGAATCACGATTTTGAAAACCTTAATTAGGATTGATCATCGTACAATATAAATTAAGATCCTATTAGAATTTTATTCATAATATTTTTATATTAAAATTGAAAATTATTAAATTCTTAAAATCGTAAAATTGTAAGATGTTGATTTAAATCAAAATATTGACAATTATGATTGCAATGCTTTGTCTGCCTTATGTTGGGTATTTGTCCATATGCCACCCCATGTACCACATTGAGTAGTGCGCTTTAGGCTCTGTTTGACATGATATAAAAGTAGTGTCTATATTAGCATAATATTAGCGACAAACGATTAAAACCCAACGTTTTAAGACGCTTGCAAGATCAACATCTAGGGTAACGACTAGAGTGTTGAAATTTATTTTTCAATATACTCTTAAAATATTTCATTATTACTTACTATTTGTATGAACATAATTATTCTGTTTGTATTAATTTATAAATCATTTAATTAATTATTTTGTTTTATTAGTATTAAAATAGTTAAAATAAAAATAAATTATTTAATTTAGAATGCATATAATAATGTAAATTATTTAGAAATAATTATTTATATCTTTTTAGTCATTTTACGCTTATCAATCTATTCAAACGCTACACTTGTCAAACACCTTTATAAAATTTAATAATTAACCCGCTACTAGCTAGTCGTTAGTCTCTAGTCGTTAATCACTATCTGCTATTAACTATTCAAAACGCTCGTACATGACAAACAAGGTCTTAGTCTAGTGAGTGAAGATGTTGTGGGCCGCCAACAGACGGAATGTCTAGTGCTCTTTATGATTTGTCAGATTTTTTCTCATGGTATGCTGATAATTGTCTGGGATTCATTTCTACTAAGATAACAACTTTTCATGAAAAAAAAAATTTAGAACGTGTTTGGACTATGATATTAAGAAAAATTAAATGAAAAATAAGTATGTGGTGTAAGTTAAATTATGTTTGAATAAAAAATTTATAGGATCATAAGAAGTTTGAAGGGGTGACTCATACTTCTAAACTCTAAATATTCCAATATCAACAAATTGGTAAAATTAGATGGACGAAATTTTTTAAGCAAAACTATCTCTTTAAAAAAAATTCTAACATTATGCCATAATTCGTTTAAAATAATATTATTTGTTATATTATTTTAATTTATGATAGAGAAATATTTGACTTGAGTCAATTTATTGGTTTAACTTTTTTTATCTTATTTTATAATTATTTAATAATTATATTTGTTTAATTTTTATTTATTCACATTTATTTTTGCGAGCTATTTTTTATTATAATATTTTAAATATATTAAATGTCATCATAATTTTCTTTTCAAATTAACTACTTTTTATTCAATCTGAGATAAATAATTATTTTTATGATCATTTTTATTTTAGCATCTTAAAATATTGTCATTAGAATAATATTTTTATTGGTGTAATGATAATATTAATTTTTTCACTCTTTGTATATGTATCTCATCTTCGATATTTTTTATCTTTATTTTTAAGAGAATACAAAGATAAAAATATTGTGAAAAAAACAAAATACAATTAGAAGGAAAATACTAAAGATAAAAGAAAACGTATAAAGAGATACAAATAATGATAAACATATAAATATTATAATAAGTCAAATAAATATATAATAATATTATATTTATTAAGGGTCATAATAATGATATATAATAAAGGGTATAAATAATTTTTTATTTAAACTATTCAAACATGACATAATTTAGCTCAGTCCTTTCACTACCATAAAAATTTATCCAAACATGAGTTTAATAATAATTCACTACACCACTCGAATTTATACTTAATCATCTTATTTCACCCTTTCATTAGTTAGCTTACAAAGAAAGCCTTAGGCACTGTTTGATTCACGAATAAATCTTGCAATATCTCTCTTATTCTAGGATTATAGCCAAACATCGACTGAAATAGGAATATATCAACTTTTTTTTAAAATCATATTAAAAATCATGAAATCACTAACTTTTTAAATTTTATTCCACATTTCTTATTCTTCCAAAAGGGTGGAATATCTCATATTCCACCATTTTTGTTTTCTTAATCATTTTTTATTTTTTATTTTTATACACATTCTATTATACTTTTTATATTATTTATTATAATGATCAATTATAAATTATATATAATTAGAAATTTAGTACTATGCGCTGATATAAATAATATTTTATTATATGACTTAATATAATAATTATTACTTAATTATTTCTCAATCCAAATAATTATTAGTCAATTATTTAATTAATTAATAAAAAATGATTAATTACTATTTTTACATAATTAGCAAATAACTAAATTTATAAATATAAATGAAATAAATAAATGCTTATTTATTATTAAAGATATATTATTAATATTATTTATTTTTAATATAGTATATTTTATATAAATATAAATATAAAAATATATCTTTATTCATGTCAATCCAAATGCTAGACATAATAAGAATATCTATTCCTTGTATATATTAGGGTCCCCTTAAAAATTAAACTCTATGGAAATTTGTTCACCTGCTCGACACATTGGTCTATCGCCCTTAATAGTTGGGATTTTCCTCTCTTTATCTAGGAATGACAATAAGGCACTTACATACATGCCTTCCTCTTTCTCAAATACATTACCTACCTTCCTCACAAACAGTAATTTATTTCTTTCATTAATTAGATTGTATGATACTCAGATGACTCTTCCATTACATTGTTTTTTGGAAATACTGTCTATAATATGCTTTAACTTTGATCTCCCATATGTGTAATAGCATGCACTGAGGTGCATATTAGAGACAGGGCCCGCTCGAGGATGAGGTCACTCAAATAAAAAGCTTGATGCCATCCCTAATTTATAGTGTTATTATTTAATTTTTGATGGTTAGAAGATTCAAGACTCCAAAATTATTAGTATTTATACTAATAATTAAAATTATTAATACTAGATGTCCTTTATCTTCATTTTCAGATTAATTTTATTTCAACTCTCTTATTTGTAATTGTCAATTAATTAATTCGCAAATCTTCCCATCTACTAATTCTTTCTAATTTGATTCTTTCTTTCTTTTAACAGTCAGCAAAGCACCAACTAATTTTACTCATTTTTTAATACAGATCTCTTCTTTTATTATTAAAGAACATGATGAAATATATTTTTTGCTTGTGCTTCATAAAAGGTATCTATATTTTATCACATATCGAATTAATAGTTTTGCATTCAAAAGCAAGTTCGAAAATTTTAAATAAAATGTTATTTCATATTTATATTAAATGTGTAACAACCATGATTTTTAATTAATTAAAAATTATCTAAATTACTTTAATTTAGATTTTTGCATATTTAATAATAGAGCCCTAGTTATTTAAAACTATTATAAAACCCTGAAGAACTCCTATAAATAAATAGGTAGAAAAAAAATCTCTCTCTCAAAAAGAAACCCTAGCCGTCAGGTGAGTCCTCTCCCCTCTCCTCTCCTCTCCTTCTCCTCTTTTCTTTCTTCTCTATGTGAAGCTCCAACCATGGGATTTGTGTCAGGACAAGGTGACACAGAGGATAACGCGCATAAGGAGAGAGATCATCCAAGGCGTGATACATATAGAAGATAAAGGTATGTAAATGGCGGATTTCCCTTCCCTTAGAATAGATTTTCATGATAGATCGA
>LTAE01008886.1:0-16569 GCA_001647135.1 Pontederia paniculata
CCCCCCCCCTCTTGGTGCCATCCTAGATCCTACAACTTTTAATTTTAATACCAAGTACCTTAAAAACCATATCCATGGTGGTAATCAGTTGATCATTAGAGACAAGATAAATAGGTGGTCATTCATTAATTATTATTATTAATAATCACGGGACCATATTTTATTAAGGTGAGCAATTTTGTTCATCGTTCTCGATTCTTAACTAACGTCTATTTCTTTTACTCATCATTAATGAGTGTTGTTAATGACCACTTTTTCACTTCATCGTTAATATTTGGTAGTTAATGATCAGTTTTCTTGTAGCACAATTTCTAATGAAAATAATCTTGAAGTTAAGCTTGTTCTCTTGCAAATATTTAATTATTTACCTTCTCTTATTAGAAAGAGGGAATGTAGTCCCTCGATATTCCCTTCCTTGCATGAACGCAAATATGTTGCGCTATTCCCCTCGTGATATCCTAAATAATACATATTTTTGGGACATCAATGTCAAGTCCTTGATAATTCTCTTAAGAAATTTGTCCGTCACAAATATCTATCGCTATTTGAAGTTTTTCGTGAACTAGCTAAATGATAATTCATTTTCCAAGAGTCATGTCTTTGAAACATAGACTTTGGTCCCAATATTGATGCATTCAAAATTCAAACTTAGGATTTCCTCTCCAAGTTCAATGCTCAACCAATGGAACCAACTATTTGTTTGGCCGATTATTAATTTGCGGGCCCGATAAGAAAAAAAACATCCAACTCCATCACGTTGACATCAGGAGAAATTATAAAAGGTGTGTGCGTGAGAGAGAGAGAGAGAGCTGCAACAGGTGCATGACGTGCGTGAGAAAAAAAAGATTCTCTTGAGCCATCATCGCCGCGTCAAGCCGCGAGAGGACAAAGAGAATTGAGGAAAGAAGAAAGAGTTTTTTGGTTATGTTTAAAGACGAGTTTTGATCCATTTTCAACGAAACTTCAAGCACAAATTATCTACAATTCTCATCAATCTCTAATATTCCGGTGAGATCCTTCTGACACCTATTCCAGATTCCAAAGAGATAATTTTACAAGATACAAGATTAATTCTTGAGACTTTTATTTCTGCATTCATTTGCTGAGATCAAAGAAAAAACTTTGTATCCCGCTGTTATTTTATTGTGGAAGATTTGTTGCTTGTTTTCTTGGTTTTTTCATCTCACCTTCAAAGGTTTTCCACATAAATCTTGTGTACATCTAATCTGATTTAATTCTCTTTATTATTATCATCACCCTATTTAAATTTATGCACTAAGGGAAAGAAGATAATTTCGCAAATATTTGTTCAGTCTTTTTCAAACAGTGGTATCAGAGCCTGGGTTATCAAACCTGCATAAATTTAATGGAGGACAATAATGCCCCCATCCGGATGCTTGTGCTGACAAGACCAAATTATTTTATTTGGAAACCTCGAATGAGAGACTATTTGAATTGCAAGGACTTTTATGATCCAATCGAAGGTGATACTGCAAAACCTGAGAACATGGTTGATACAAACTGGAGGAGATTAAAAATCTAGAGAGTTGCACAAATCCGACAATGAGTCGACGATAAGGTATTTCATCATATTGCAAATATTGATTAGCCTCATTAGAATATGAAAAAAAATTATAAAAGATGTATGAGCACAAATCGCTGCAAAATAAGGTATTATTAATGAAAAAAATTGTTAACCTGAAGTATAAAGATGGTCATTCTATTGTAGGACATTTGAGTAGTTTTTAGAAATTGATAACAAGTTGACATCAGTAAAGATCATGTTTGATGATAAGATCCAAGCATTACTACTAGCTACTGAATTCGTTATCTGATAGTTGAGAACACTTGTTGCCTCTCTAAATAATTCTACTTCAGGAGAAAAATTTCCTTAGAAATTATCAAGGATAGCTTGTTCAATGAAGAGACAAGAAGACAAAAGCATATACTCAACAACTCATCAGAAGCATTGATTATGAAAGACCATGGGAGAAGCAAATACAGAAATTCTCACAATCATGATCGATTAAGGTCAAGAGAAAAATTGAAGTATACAAAAGATCTTACTTGTCATTATCATGGAAAGTCGGGACACTTCAAGAAAGAGTGCAGGAAATTAAAATGTGGTAAATCACATGAAGGGTCTGACGATGCTGAAAAGGAGAAGAAGGGCAGTGAGTGAAACAACATTGAAGTGGCCAAATCTGATGATGTGTACTTTCTTACTGAAGAAGATTGTGTCAACATTGTCAGTTAAGATTCAGTTTGGATCTTAAACACTACAACTTCATTTCGTGTTACCCCTCCAGAGATGTCTTCTCGACATATACAGTGGGTACAATTGGGTCAGTTAAGATGGGAAATAAGTATGAGTCCCTAATTGCTGGCATTGGTGATATTCAATTGAAGACCAACGCAGGATGTAAGATTATGCTGAAAGATGTAAAGCATGTACCTGATGTCTAGTTGAACCTAATTTCAGTTGAAAAATTAAATGAAGAAGGATATGAGAGCAACTTCAAAGGGGAGTGTGGAAACTCAAGAGAGGTTCACTACTTCTGGTAAGAGGACAAAGAGATCATACACTTTACAAAACTGAAGCACAACACTGCACTGGTGAAGTAAATATGACTGAAGAGATGTCTCCTTCAGAGTTGTGGCACAAAAGACTTGGTCACATAAGCGAGAAATGACTTCAGATATTGACTCGACAAAATCTGCTTTCAGGCATAAAAGACACATCTCTTGATATATGTGTGCATTGTTTAGCTGGTAAGGAGACTAAGTTTCATTTAATAGAACTTCTTCATCTAGAAGTTCGCATATACTTGATTTGGTACATACTGACGTTTGTTATATGAAGGATAAAACTCTAGGTTATTCTCTTTATTTTGTTACATTTATTGATGATCATTGTAGAAGGGTTTGGGTTATTTCTATAGTGCACAAAGATTAGGTGTTGACAGGATTCAAAAAATTCACGTCAAAGTTGAGAAAGAAATCAACAGAAAGCTCAAGTGTATTTGCGCAGACAATGATGGTGAATATAGAGGTCCTTTTGAAGAGTACTGCAACACCTTCGACATCAGACTTGAGAAGACAGCTCTTAAGACTCTTCAACAAAATGACATGGCTAGGAGAATGAACAAAACAATTAAGGAACATGATAGATGTATGCTTCTACATGCTAAGCTATCGAAAGGCTTTTAGGGTTAAGCATTGATTACTACGATTGATCTAATCAACCATTCATCATCAGTACCACTAGATGGTGGTATACCTCTAAAAGTTTGGACAAGGAAGAATGCTTCATACAAACATCTTAGAGTGTTTGCTTATAAAGCTTTTGTTCACATCCCAAAAGATGAGAGATCAAAACTTGATAGCAAGACAAAAGAGTATATCTTCCTCGGGTATGGAGATGGAGAATTTGTCTATTGACTATGGGATCCTGTTGATAAAAAGGTTGTCGGAAGTAAAGATATAGTGTTCTTGGAACACAAACAATTAAAGATCTATCAAAAGATAAAAATCCAGCATTATTCAAAGATTATCAAGCTGAATCGAGTTTAGTTGAAGCACTAATGAAAGATTACACAGTTTCAAAAGGTGATCAAGATGATAATAGAGATGATACTGATAGATGCACCTTCGGATAGTCAAGCTGATGATGATGTCGAACAACCTATTGAGCAAGATGAACAAGATCTAGAGTCTCAAGTGAGAAGATCAATAAGAGAAAGACAAGAATCAAAGTGGTACTAGCTAAATGTTAATTCATTTTCACTATAAACTAATGAAGTTTCCTAAAGGCAAAAGCGTACTCAAGAACAAATGGGTATTTCGACTGAAAAGTGAAGAGAATAATCCACACCCAAGATACAAGACAAGATTAGTTGTCAAGGGATTCAGTCAGAAGGAAGGAGTAGACTTTGATGAGATATTCTCACCAGTGATTAAGATGTCATGAATTCACATAGTTCTTATATTAGCTTTCAGCAAGAACTTAGAAGTTGAGCAACTTGATGTCAAGACAACTTTTCTCCATAGTGACTTGGAAGAAGAAATTTACACGGAGCAATCAGAAGGATTTCAGGTGAAAGGAAAGGAACATTTGATATGTAAATTGCAAAAAAAAAACTTATATGAGCTCAAACATGCACCTTGTTAATGGTACAGAAGTTTGAGTCATTCATGATGAAACAAGGATACAATAAGACAAATACAAATCATTGTGTCTTCGTGAAGTATTCTCCATATGATGATTTTATCATTTTGTTGCTATATGTTGAAGACATTCTTATTGTAGGTCGTGACAAAAGCAAGATTGACGAACTGAAACAAGATATGAGTCAATGCTTTTCTATGAAGACCTAGGAGCAGCAAAGCACATCCTTGGCATGAGGATCACTCGTGTTAGAGAGCAGTGCAAATTATGGTTATCCCAAGAGAAGTACATTGAGAAAGTCTTGGAGAGATTGAATATGAAGAATGCAAAAGTAGTTTCATCGCCACTTGCAAGTCACTTCGAGTTGAGTTCTAGATAGTGTCCTATAGGCAATGCTGAGAAATGGAAGATGAAGTATGTACCATATGCATTTGTAGTTGGTAGTATGATGTATGTAATGGTTTGCACAAGATCAGACATAACATATGTAGTTGATGTGATCAATCGATTCTTATCAAATCCCGATAGAGAGCATTGGGATGAGTTAAATAGATTCTCAGATATCTTCGAGGCACTTCTAAAGTTTGTTTATGTTTTGGTGATTCTGATTAGTACTAGAGGGCTATACTAACTCTAACATGGCAGGTGACATGAATAGTAGAAAGTCTTTCTAGTTACTTGATGATATTTGTAGGAGGAGCAGTCTCATGACTGTCCAAGTTATAGAAGTGTGTTGCACTATCAACAACTTTTGAGAGACTTAGGAATAATATATCGCAGCTACTGAAGCATGCAAGAAAGTTCTGTGGATGAAACAATTTTTGAGAGACTTAGGCCTGAACAAGGAGGAGTACATTGTTCACTGTGATAATCAGAATGTTATACATCTGAGTATGCATTCTAGTTTTCATTCTAAGTCCAAGCATACTGATGCGCGTTATCAATGGATTCGTGATGAGATAAAACAAAAGAAATTTTACCTTCAGAAGATACATATTGACAAGAATGTATCAGATATGATGACTAAGCCTTTACTTGGGAGAAGACTCAGTTTTGCAGGGAGCATGCAGGTTTGTTGGAGCCCTCTGCATAATTAAGAATGGGGAGTTTGTTGGGTCATTTATTAATTTATGGGCCTTTAAGAAGAAACATTCATGAAGGAGTTGGATTCAAAGTCCAACTCCATCACGTTGACGTAAGTAGAAATTATAAAAGGTGAGATAAAGAGCCGCACATAGGTGCATCTCGTGCGTGAGAAAAAAAATTTTTTTTAGCACCCGCCGCCGCGTCAAGCTGCCGAGAGGAGAGAGAATTAAGGAGAGAAAAACGAGTTTTCTCGGAGTTCTATTTAAAGATGAATTATGTCCGTTTTCAACGGAACTTCAGGCACAAATTCTCTATAGCATTCTCATCAATCTCTGATATTTGGGTGAGATGCATCGTACACCTATTTCAGTTTCCGAAGAGATTATTTTGCAAGATACAAAAATAATTCTTGAGGCTTCTATTTCAGTATTTCTTTGCTCAGACCAGAGAAAAAAAATTGTATCCTGCTATTATTTCATAGTGAAAGATTCGTTGTTCGTTCTCGTAGTTTTTTTCTCTCACCTTGAGAGATTTTTTCACGTAAATCTAGTGTGCCTCTGGTCTGATTTAATTCTCTTTATTATTGTCATCATACCAAGGCTCTCTTTGAAAGCCATCACAAACCTCAAATGCAATAAGGATATGATTTAGGGTGTCCGTTTGGCATAACGGTTTCATATGCACGTCTAAAATTGAGTAACTAACAATTTACTATTATTTTTAATTTGTTATACATGTCCAAGATAAGGGCTAAAATGGTATTTTCTCCCTTTGGGAACACCACATCTGGACTTCCTATGCTCCCTCCAATGTATACTCTGACTAAGGGCTTGTTTGGAACCCGAGAACATTTTGCTCTTAAACGCTTGAAAGACAATCGTTCCAAAACTCAAAATAGACACGAAGGGTATGTTTGGATTAAAGGTTTGGATAGGGAAGGTTAGGCTAAGTTGGTGGGATGGGCTCATATAGGAGTAATTTTCAGAATTGGTACCCCAACTTTACCTAAGATCCCAAGTTGATCCCTCAACTTTCTTTTGTAACTAATTAGTCCCTCAACTATATAATCATTTCACAATTAGTCCCTTTTATATATTATAATTATATTTTGGTGATGTGGCAGCCACATCATTTATTTTTCATCAATTATTTATTGATGTGATAGTCACATTAATGACACACAAATGAACACTTGAGAAACAAAGAATAAAAGCAGAAATATCATTAGACAATAACATATAAACATACAAAATTACTTGATAAGAAATAGATCTTATGCATTCACGATCTTATAAAAGAACTTTTACTATTTTCTTTTCACGATCTTATACGTTCACAAAAATTAAAAAGTACTCTAATGTTGCTTCAATTTCTAAAATTATAGTTATTCATGTTGGAAATAACATGTGAAGATTAATCATCTAATTATTTAGGAGATTAATTATATAGTTTTTTATTATTCTAATTTTGTCATATGTATATGATTTTAATAGTGGTTATGTACTTTGATTATTTTAACACGAAAAATAGTAAAAAAATTCTTATAAGATCATGAACATATAAGATCTATCTTTTATCAAATAATTTTGTGTGTTTATATATTATTTTTAATGATATTTTTATTTTATTCTTTTTTTTAAAAGTTTATTTGTGTGCATTGACTATGACATCAATAAATAATTGATGAAAATAGATGATGTGGCTGCCACATCACTAAAAAATAATTATAATATATAAGATGGATCAATTGTGAAAAGATTATATAGTTGAGGGACTAATTAGTTACAAAATAAAGTTGAGGGATCAACTTGAGATCCTAAGTAAAGTTGGGGTACCATTTCTGAAAATTACTCGCTCATATAGCAAACACCATGTTTGAATATAATTTTTTTTAAAAAATTAAGTAGGGTCGGATGGTGATTTAAAGTCAATCAAATAATTAAAACTCAGCCACCCAATTTGATGAGTTATAAATTTGTGTAACTATTTTATCCCTATTTTTATTTTATAATCTTAAATATGGACTTTTGTATCAAATTAAACACAGGGGTAAAATAGACTTTAAATTAATCAATCTTTTGAATTTCATGATTTAAATTTTTTATCCAAACAATATATGATTTAATTTAATTCATCCTCCTAATTTAATTCTTATCTAAATATGAGCTTACGAATAACCAATGTTATTAGAATCGGACCGGATCAGCGGGTTCGACCGGTTAACCGCGAACCGATCAACCGTCCGGTTCGGATTTGTGTCAAAACCAGAAATAACTTTGGATCGGCTTGAACTAGTAAAAACCGAAAAAAACTAGAAAACCGGTGAACTAGTTAAAACCAGTTTTATTTTCAAATTTTAAAAATAAAAGAAAATTAAATTTGGAAAGTTGTATTGTAATGCATTTAATGTTGATTTGTGTGATTAATGCAGAATTATAAAATTACTGTAGTAGAAAAGGAAAGTCAAATGCAAATAAGGATGACAAATATGAAGAAACTGCTTCATAAAATAGGAAAGTGTTATTTAAAATTAGAAAGAAGTAAAAAAGAGAAATATTGATATAGAGAATAAAAGAGGAAGGATAAAAATGAAAATGGAAAGAAGTAAACATAAAAAATGAAAATATCAATACCATAGTGCAACATTTTACCTAAAAGAAGTAAAAATAAAAAATATAAAAACAAAGATGAAATTAGTAATAAAAGAGTGACAAAATAGAAAAGTGAAAAAAAGAAAGATAAAGAAGAAAAGGAAATTAATGAAAATAAAGAAAAAAAGGTAGTTAAACACAAAAATAAAAGTTTTATGTGAATTTTGTCGATAACATAAAAATAAACTTATTTTGAATACTATTATTCTAAAACTATAATTAGTTTAATTATTATAATTAATATGTTAATGCTAAAGTTTTCTATCTTCTTACAAAATGTTAAAGTATATTTTAAAAAATAATATAACATCATTAGTATTGTATAACTAATAATATAATAATAATAATAATAATAATAATTTATCAATAGTCATTATTTTAAATAAGCATTAACCTTTTGAAAATACAATAAATGATATTTTAGATTAATATCTAAACAATAGTAGATTTTTATTAATTTTAAACATATTATATAGTATTAATTGTGTTCTATATTTTAGATTAGTATAAATAATATTATCTTAATAAAAATCTGATTTAACTCGATCGAATTCGATCCAATCATGACTCAGTTGGACGTTCGATTCGATTTCCGATCCGATTATGAAAACATTGCTAATAACCCACCACACTCTCCTTCACCACCACCCACTCCACTCCCTTATCTCATCCCTTCATTATTAAATATCCAAATAAAGCCTAAGGCTTTGTTTGGATTGAGGTGTTAGGGGGAGTAAGGTGGAAGATGAGTGGGTGGTGTTAGTTAAATCATGTTTGACTAAGAAAATATTTAAGTCATATGGGGTTTGGAGGGGTGAGTCACGCCACCAAACCCCAAATATTTCATTCCACCAAATTGGTGGAATTAGGGGGAATAAAATTTTTTAGGCAAAACTACCCCTTTAAATAACTTTCTAAAATTATACCATAGTTTATTTAAAATGATATTCTTCCTTATATTATTTTGATTTATGATAAAAAAATATTTGACTTGACTTATGGTTTAACTTTTTTTCTATCTTATTTTATAATTATTTAATACTTACATTTGTCTAATTTTATTCATTCACATTTATTTTTTCTCAGACTAATTTTTTATCATATTGAATGTCATAATATTTTTTTGCAAATTAGTCATTTTTTATTAAATTTGAGATAAAATAATTATTTTTATGATCATTTTTACTTTAGCACCTTAAATTATTATCATTTGAATAATATTTTTTATTTATGTAATGATAATATTATTTTTTTCACTTTTTTTTATATTTATCTATCATATTCAATCTTTTTTATTTTTATTTTATAAAAAATAAAAAGATAAAAATATTGTGAAAGAAACAAAATACTTGAGAGAAAAATAATACTAAAGATAAGAGAAAAACATATAAATAATAATAAATATATAAATATTATAATAAATTAAATAAATATATAATAATATTATATTTATTAAGGGCCATAAATAGTAATATATAATAAAGAGTATAAATGACTTTTATTTAAATTATTCAAATATGTCATGATTTAGTTTAACCCATCCACCACCATAAAATTTTATCCAAACATGAGTTTAATAAAATCCACCACACTTCACCACACTCCACCACCCCACCCTATACTCCACCATCTCATACCGCCCCTCCATTAGTTACTTCCAAAACAAAGCCTAAGGATATGTTTGGATTATGGAGTTGGATGGTGTGGGTTAGGTTAAGTTAAAGTGGAATGGGGCTCATATGACAAATGCCATGTTTGTATGCAATTTTTTTAAAAAATTAAGCAGGATGAGATGAGTGGTTTGAAGTCCACCAAATAACTTGAAATTCAACCTACCAATTTGATGATATTTTATAGGTTATAATTTTTTATACCTATTTTATCATTATTTCTATTTTCTAATATGTAAACATAGAGGTTTAAATAGATTTTTAGATCAATTTATCTTTTAAATTTTATGATTTAATTTTTTTTTCAAACAACATATAATTTAATTTAATCCATTATCTTCATTCAAATTTTATTCAAATATAAATTTACTAATAATCAATCACAATCTTCACAACCAATTCACTCTCCTATCCCACCCCTTCTTTGCTGAATATCAAAATAAAGCCTAAGGCTCTCTGTGAAATCATTAATGGTTTGCGATAAATAAACGTTTAATAAATTTAGCAACAATATTAATTGAAGAATATAAAATGACAAAATAGCATAAGGCGATCAATTATTTGGTTTTTAAAAATAATTAGGTGTGCTACTAATTTAAATATATACTACAATTTTTTTAAGAAAAATGTTGAATGGTCACAAGATATAATGAGAAAAAAATATAAAATAAGTCGAGAAAGAAATGATAGAATTGTATGAGGATAAAGTTGAAAAAACTGCAAACCTTTAACCTATACTAGTGTTGAATACTAACTTCTCAATATTTCCATCCCAAACTCTAACCTTTTAACTTCTTGTTTCATCTACCAAATAGGACAATTAACCTTTGAATCGCTAAATGATATTTTTCACTGTTATTAATGGTAGCGTCAAACACATCCTAAGACTGATGGCTTCCTGTAGTGCTTGTTCGCTTCATTATAATTTATTAAAATGTAATAATGATTAACAATTTAAATTGTAAAAATGGCTTTTAACATTACAGATACTAAAAAGATAAAATTTATTAATAATTATATTAAACCAATTATTATTAATATTTGAGAGTTAAAAAGTTTACAAATGTTAATGCTTTTAATCAAAAACTAAAAAATAATATTCAAGTTTAAATTTTGTTTTATTAATATTTACACAAGGACAAAATGGTAATATATCAATAATGTTATATTTTATCTCCGATTTTATTCACTTCATCCAAATACGAACATAGAGAAAAAGATTAAGGCCTGACGTATCAATTTTATCAGTCCTTAAAAAAATACCATATCCCAAACTCTCATTCCCTCTTGTCTCCAATACTAATCATCAAACAAAATCACCCCAAATGTCTACCTGTGCAACATGAAAGCAGTTAGATTAATCATATGCATAATTTGATTAATTAATTAAAATTGACAAAAAAATATTTTCCTTATCTGGACTAGAATAATTGGGCTAACTGAATATTTTGGTTCGGTAGGATGAACACAGAAGAAAACAATATTAAATTTATAATGTATTAAAAGAATGCATACTTAACATGAAAGAAGAAAAGACAAATTTTAACGTTCGACAAAATTAAAAGCAATATATACAGTCCAATACGACATGCCAAAACATAAAAACTTTTTCTAATTCAACAAATAAAGTACAAAGAATAAGGAGAATTAAATTTTCTCATTGTCCTTAAAAATAATAAAGAAAGTTTTACTGGCGAAAGATAGAGGTATGGTGAGAAGAAAGACAAATGACCGCATTGCACATCACATTAATTTTAATATTCCCATCATTTTGATTTTTAACCGACTTTTCAGCTAATGAAATAATTGTCTGTAAATTTTGGAAAAAGAATAGATGTTTGAAAAATTAATACATTAAGAAATAACGTTAAATGCTGCCGCCAAACAGCACTCTTCAAGTATCATCACGCAAATTTAGATACATCATGAGGGCCAACTCCAAGCTATTTAATAACCTTTTTTAGCTGTTTAATACTTCGAACCACCACTTGCAAATACACGAAGAAGTGAGCTACTGGTTCAGTATTCGCTTCAAATTGTAGCTCAAGTGCAGAGTTGAAGTAATGGTTTCCTTGGCAATATTTCATAGAAGTATTACATGATACCTTATGTTGTGACAACAATATTCTCTTGACTTATGTTGTCACGTCCCGAACTCGACGTCCGGAACGCGGCAAGGGGTGTTTCGAACTTTCACTAATTCAAATTCAAACTCAAGACACAATGATTAGAAATAATTTTAACTCTAGGATTTTCCAAAAATTTCGGTATGATCTTTGCTAAAAGTTGGTCAATGCGACATATACAAACAGGTAAATGGGTCAAACCCGAATCATATAAACGAAATAGAACAAAAATGAATAAAAGTAGGGTCAGATACCCCAACAAAGAGTTCACAACACTCCGACAAAAATGATAATATATAAACGAGCACAAGGGTCCGACAAATAGGTAAAACTCTATGGATATGACAAGAATGATCAAGAATATGTAATCTAAAACTCTCCAGACTCTCATATACACACAATCCTAATTATTTTTTTTTTAAGCCCGGTGAGCATGCAAGAGGTCTAAAGCCTCAATTCTCGAGGATTATCTCCTCCTCCTCACCTACAAAACATCAACAATAAGAGGGATGAGCATAAATGACTCAGTAGTGAAATAAATGGATCCATAAAATATTTAGACCATCTGAAAACAAAATCATCGGAAAGCACGATAAAAAATATATCATACATAGCTTTTTATAATAAAATACTTACAATCAATGCAGGAGTTAAAATATGCTATTTATGAACTGATCTACGTGTCATGACAACCCGTCATCCGCGATCACATATACATCCCGTCACCGCTAATGACCACCTCGACCACGCGAGTCGTCGCTCGCCCACACGAGGGAATCACACCGTCACCACGAATAGTTCTCTCGATCATGCGAGCCGTCACCCACCACGAGCATGAACTATCGTTGTCATCGTACTAGTAGATCACCTCGACCACACGAGCCATCGCTCGACCACACGAGGGAGAGCTGCGATCATCATCATCAAACACCTCACTCTAAGTGAGCTACCATGCATGTCTAATGCACATGCATTAGATATACATATATCATGATATATTTCAAAATAGTACTTGGCATTAGCCTTTACCACAACATTTCAGGATTTATGACACTCAAGCATAAAGCTTTCAAATCTCGACATACGAGTAAACATCATACATAAATTCCGAAAACTCAGAGTACTTGAAATCCATATGAAATCCAATAGGAAATCGAAGCCCACACATCAAGACAATAGCTCAAAAGATCATCACATCATTAACATAATCAATCAGGTGAGCTAAAGAAATGTAATGAACCACAACGATGTGGTGTTGCTCTAGGTTTATGAAAAGTCCCACTCACATTGGATACGCTCAACCTCGCCGGGTCCCCCGCGTCCGAGTAAATAAATCGAATGAGAACCTAATCAATTATCCGACAAACTTTTATTAGTTCCCATATACATATGGTTAAATACTTAATTTATACATTCATGTATAAGGTTCAAAATCCAAGTCAATTCCATATTATTTATCCTTTATAAATCTTAGTTTTTAGATCCTCATTCTCACATTCGACTTTCAACATTCTTATTATCTCATTAATCACAAATCAATATTATGGTATATGCTTTACTTAACAAAAAATCAATTGACATGCATGTTATCATTTCCTAATAACATTATCTTAAGAAAACTACTTATGTACTAAGGAAGGCGACAAATTACTCATATATCTAAATATACACAATGTACCTGTATTAATTATTTAGGCTTGTCATAGAAATCAGCATAGTAGTTGACAACCTTCCCTTATTATTCTCCACTTATCAAGTCAATTTCTCTTTAGATATAACACTAATTAGTTGACTACTTCTCCACAACCCATATTTACAATTTCAGCAGCAAGTTAATTCTTTCCCCATGTGCATACCAACTTACATAAATATATATATATATATATATATATATATATATATATATAGTCAGCCGAAAATCTCTTGTACAACCGCTAAACACTCTTACAATTATGTTGTCTATATATCCATAAGTATAGATTAATTGCACTTACACATATCTATGTACATAGTATCATAATTATTCGATTACTACTCTAAATCAGGTTAACACGCAGATTAATTTTCAGTAACCAGATCCATTATACTTGCTCAAATGTACATAACATTAATATAGATCATGCTCAGCTATCATTCTCTAAATTACATGTACACGTCTATTAGCAACCCTAGTAATCATGATTATCATTCACACCTTGATGCACTTATATACTTAAATCTATATAACGTTAAGGTTCTCGTCAAAGAGTTTGCATCGCTCACCAGCTAGCAATAGCAAGAAGAAATCAGATCCGAATCATCCAACGATTATGCGCTACCCTGATGAATCACAGCTATAGACAAGTCCCAGCGGATAAAAAAAAGCACAACAACTCCCTATAATAAACCCCTGCTAGATCGACTAATCAAATAAGTTGATACTCACCAAAAATCGGATTAGATCTCGAAAGTCGACCCTCTTCTCCATCTTTGGGGCCCATGACTCGCACATCAACAACCGTCGACGAATCGGCTGTCGTAACAAAAAATAAGGACCAGCTGAACACACAACTCTCAAATCGGATTGTTTTAAGGGTTATAGAGTACTCACTACATGTCTACGAGGTCGTGTTTACTTCCACGATGCCGGCGAAACCCCGATGATGGCAAAATCACAAGCGGCGATGATGACTCTACATCAATCCAATGAAAACACCGAATTAAATCTCTTAAAACATTATCGATAACCAGCTAACACACTGCCACACTCACCGGGGTGGAATTTGTGATGAATCAAGTGTTCCCCAAATTTTCGCCTAAAACTTCCGACCCATAATACTCCTTCCACAAGGCACAAAACGCCCTCAAATTGGTACCAATGTCTTCGTCTTCTCGAGGGCTTCGAAATGATATATAATTTGTAGGGATTTGGTTGTCAATGATGAAGCAACGTCGCTCGAAAGTGAAGGCGATGAAGATGCGGGCTGCTCGTGCGAGGAGAAGAAAAAAAGGGGAGGGGGAAAAGAAAGAGAAGGAAAAAAATATTAAGGTTTATTTTTTTTTTGGGCCCTTGGTTGGGTCATTTCAATACTACACCCATAAAATAAATTTTGTCATCGAAATTTGTAGGTACTTGAAATTTAGACAAGCTTCTCCAATATCTTTTAAATCGCACATGATTTATTCGCATATCACCAACACTCATCGCGTGTCAAATCATGCTAGGTTAAATCTTTTCAGGCTTCCGTAAGTTTTTTTTTCTTTTCCAATGTACTAACCCTTTCATGATAACATTTTAGCTTTTGTGAAATGTAGAAACTATGAATGATTTATATATATAATCTTGCCGATGCTGATGGCGATTATAATTGATCGTTCGCAAGTTCCATTCACTTGAGTATTACATAGATCCACTAAATTTAATATCAAATTTCCTTATAATTTGAAACCTCCAAATTTATGTTTTCTCCAAAGTACAATTAGAACTCCATATTCTTGAGAATAAAATTCGATCGTCATGACTAATTTAAATAAGCTCTCGTTAAAAATTGGGAAAAATTATCTCATCATGTAACCCCACATGAAATATCAACTTCAACTGACTTGAGTTTCTCGTCATCATAATCTGCACAAACAACCCGTACAACCGTAGTCCGTGCCCGCAAATGACTATCTCGTCAACATAATTCAACATACATCATAAGTATATCACCTCGCCCACACGAGTCATCGCTGTGCGGGCCGTTGGATCTCTCGTGGATGAGATAGGACCTTTGGGTGGGCACGGAGCGTAGGCTGTGCGGGCCGTTGGACCTCCCGGATAAAACGTGTGAATTTACTTTTGATTGACGAGGTGGTGTCATGACACGTAGTACAGTTCATGCATAACATACTTTAATCATGCATTTGATTGCAAGTATTTTTTCATATATGAAGCTATTTATGATATAATTTTGAACGTGTTCTCCGATTGATTTATTTTTTGAATGATTTTAATGTTTTATGGATCCATTTTTCACTCACTGAGCCATTTATGCTCACCCCTCTATTTTTATTATTTTGTAGGTGACCGAGGAGGTACTCCTCGGAGATTGATGATTGCTCACGGGGAGCTAAAAGAGAAAATTAATTAGGATGTGTGTGATGGATTGGAGAGGACGAGTGATGTTATTCTCTTTTATTGTCGTTTTCTTAGATTTTAGCCTCCTGTTGTGCCTATTATATCATTTCAGTGATGGAGTATTGTTGGACTCTCATTTTGGGCATTCGACCTACTTATTTTTTATATGTTCCAATTAGATCTCATTATGTGAGTCGGGCGTGACCCATTATATCTCTTGTATCTGTCGCATAGACGAGTTTTTAATAAAGGTCATGCCAAAATTTTTGACAAATCCTAGAGTTAGAATTATTTTTGAGCCGTTAAAATTATTTTTAATCATTGTTTATTGAGTTTGAATTTGAATTAGTGAAAAGTCGTAACACCCCTTGCCGCGCTTCGGACGTCGGTTCGGGGCGTGACATATGTTCTCTTTGGGGATAATCAAGAGAAACAAAAACGAACTCTGAACTGTTTGTTCCATGTTCCCCTGCACAGCATACAAATCTTGTTCCATTGGGATTAGGGATTGATTCACATTCACAGTTGAGTGGGGTTTGTTTTCTGGAGCCAGATCGCATCCAGTCATTCGCTACGTGATGGCATCAGGTATATGTTCCGATCTCACTGTGGTGATAAAATGAATCCAATTCCATTCTGCATGCACATAATAATGCAACCCACCTTGGAACTCTTTTTCTGCACTTATTCCGTTCTATCTACTTTTCTCTCTCTCTCTCTCTCTCTCTCTCTCCATATATATATATATATTTCTCTTGACTTATGTTGT
>LTAE01008887.1:4467-19681 GCA_001647135.1 Pontederia paniculata
AGAAATTAATCTTTCTGAAGCAGAACTAGTGTATACTGTTGTTTCTGTTGGTAATTAGCTATCGGATATATATTATTTACAAAGTACATGCATTGCATGAAAAATGCAGAAAATAAGATGACTGAACTGTGCGATTTATGACAAAGTCGCGGCACAATACCTGTCTGCATTTACCAACACCACTAATAGTCATTTTCCAGTCAAGCTCCTTCTGACCAATCTCGGCATCTAATTCATAAAGCTCATAAAACTTCCCCTTAAGAAATTAAATGTTTTATTAGTACAACCAAATTGTAAAGGATTGAAGTATTAGGTGGAAAAAGAAATGATATAAAGAAGTTGTTTTGGCAATAATATTAAGAGAAACATAATACATAAGTGAGAAGCAATAACACTTTCAAAAAAATGAGAAAGAACCAATAAAGCAAACACAAACTTATCCTAAGAAATGAGATCCAGTGTAAGAACAAAATATGCATGGAAAAAGTGAATACAAACAGATCATGATAGTCATGTAGGAAAATCCAACTTTCTGATCCTGCATAGATAATCACCAGAGGAAGTATATATAAGTAGGACGCTCATGTTCCACTAACTATTTTAAATTTTTAAGAGACTGTTGTTTTCATTCATAAAGATATCAATAATATTCACTAAAGGTAAAGATGAACTTGGCATCACAAGCAAACAGGATAGTTGATGGTGCATCTGCATATAATATACTACCAAGAGAAGAAGAGCACAAAGTTAATCTCTGATGTGTGAAAACTGTCCCATAGAAGAGTCATCCATATGTTAAAAGAAAAGGACAAATGTTGATATTTAACTGATGCTTTTTTATCCAAGTTATAAGATTCTTTCAATCAAAGAGAGTTAACTAGAAATTGTTGTGATACTAAACAAGAGAAAAAACTGGCTCCATTCACATATAAAATTTCCTGTAGATAAAAGAGGGATATAAACAAAATGCAATTAGATGACACAAACCATTTCGTCATAGAAACTTCAAATATCAAATATGAACACCCAAATGAAACTAGGCAAGACAACCTAAACATGTACTCAAGTATGCCAGGAATTTATAAGAAGATATGCTCATGCATACCACTTTAAAGAAGAGGACAACATCCATATATTTGCATTTCACACTCCAGTACTGCCTTTGTGATGCAGACATTTTCTTCAGTGCATCAGGAGGTATGAACAAAGTTCTCTTATCATAAAGTGGGTCATCAGTTGGCCTTCCCTTTTCATCTTTGATATTCGCAGGGTTCAGCCAATCAAATTTACTGCTTGAACTTTCATACGCTTCTTCATGAGTCTTTTTTTCTTTGTTAGATTGAAGAACTGATTTTAACCTTTTACCAGATCCCAGAAGGGAACCGTACTTATTATCACATTCTGAATAATCTTCTTGTACCCGCTTTAAACGAGGAACAAGTGGTCGCATAGCAGGTGTTTCTGGTCTTGGAACATCAACATCAACTTCAAGATCATAAACATCACTATAATCTGTAAACACTGAAACTGTTGTGTTTTGCTGCTCCTGAAGAAAAGATTTGTTTTCCTTGTGACCATTATTTATGTCGGGACAACCAGATTTAGAGGGAGAAACAAAGGATTCATGATGGCCTCGGTTCCTAAAATCGCACAAAAAGAGAACACCTTCAGATAAGTTATAAAACAAATGGGACAAATATACATATGATGCAATGGCAGGTAGTGCACAAAAGCATCATAGAAGAGACAATGTTTACATTAATAATAGTAATTCCTTTTGTAAAACAAAACCATTTGAATCAACAAAAGAAAGATACAGAAATACCCTTTGGTAAGCACATCAACTAATTGAAATAGGAAAATATCATCAATTACATTGTATTAATATGCATGCTCAAAGACTTGTCACTCAATGAGCAGAACAAAAAGTCATCAGGAGATAAAGGAAACTAACTAGATTAATAAGCATGTTTAGGCAACTGGACAATTACTCATTTTGAATCTAATCAAGCATTTCTGTTTGGTGCAGATTGAACCACTCCCCCTGTGAGTGAAACAAACAGCTACAATATGATAATCATTTTTACCATCTTAAGACCAATACAAAAAAGGAAATAGCCCACTTAAGTAACATGATCCTTGTTTTTGCTGCAAACAAAGCTAAAGTCACAGCATAGCATTGTCATTCTAACTATGTTATATTCGGAAACCCGAAGAACAACCCTAAGCACCTAAACCCTAGGTGCTGGAATCTATACTGATATTATCAAACAATAAGCAGCAGAAAACAAATCAAAGAATCCAAACCCTTCCGGGGATAAATCTCATACCCCGCCTCCACGCTCTTTTCTTCCTTGACAAACTTGCGCATGATGCTTGCGAAAGGCTGAGCGGCTAGGCCCTCCTCGCTGCCGGAGTCCGAGGTGGGAAATCGCGCCCGGAAAAGGCCGCGGAGGGGCTTCACCGGCGGGGTGTCGGTGCCTCGGACCTCCGGGTCCGGGTCCACGGGGAGTGGCACCGGTGCCGAGGAGCCCCCGCCAGGGTCCTTTGTCGCTGGAATCTGAGATCTGGAGGCATCGCAGGAGGGCGCAGGGCCGCCGGAGCGTTGGACCTCCGACGAGGGTTTTCTCAGGAAGGAGAGGATTGAGGCTTGGCGCTGCATCGTTCTTCTCGCGCGGAAACGAACGGGAGGAGGAGGCGAAGTAACAAGGGTGGGAAATTTGGCGCCAAAATGGAGCTGAGTGGAATGGTAAATGGAGGAACTTGATAATAAAAAGGCCATTTGACGCTTTTATAGGGAACTTGTAGTATTCATTTTTTTAATTAAGAAATACGATTAAACTTTCATTCTCGTATTATTATAATTTTATTAAAAGAATGAAATTGTGCGTTTCTTTTAGCAGTCAGTTAATCAATAATTGATTGAAATTAATATATCTATACTAATAAATAGTCTTAATTTTGTTATTACAAAGAGAGGTACATAATATAATAGAAAGAAAAAAATATTAGAAATAAAAGAAGAAAAAAAATAAAGATGTTTTCTACTTAATTAGGTAACATCAAATTATTTAATTTATTCACAGTTGAATATTAAATTTATAATGAATATCATTTTTTCATATTTTTTTTTTATTATATATTTAATATTCAACAGTTAAAAAGTTAGGATCATTTTAAATAGAAGAGATCTAAATAGAACCTCAATACATTAATAAAAATTAAATATTCTTTAATATTCAAGTTGATAATATTCTTATTCCTTTGATCTTATCTTACTTTTCAATGAGATGAAAATAGTTCCCGTCATGATTGCTTAAAAAAATCATCCTATATTTTGAGCGGCTTTTTAATTAAAATAATTTATTATTTTTTGGATTTTTTTGCATCTTTCTTTTAGTAATGTAATTTATATGACATTAAGAAATATTTTATTGTATAAATTGGCAAGTGTATTATATTGTTTATTTTTTAGTATCATTACTTATATTTTATAATTTATATATTAGTCGGAAAAGACATTATATATATTAGAAGACATTGAAAATATAAAAAAAATGGCTTCATAACAATTTTAGGGTGACCTTTTATAAATATAAAAAATATGTAATTTTTTTCTAGTGTTAGAAAATCTAATTTTCTTTATGTCGGATTGGTGAGTTTTGATTTTTTTCAATTTTTAATTATTTTATTACAATCTTAATATTAAGATTGCAAAATCAAATTTCAAAATGTTATTATAAACGGATTAATTGAAGTTCTCCTCCCGAATTAAAGTAAAGCTTTCATATTAACACGAAAAGATTGTGAGGTTAAAATTACAGCCAAAATACATTAACTAGTATTGTGCATGTTACAGTCGTAATAGAATTGTACTTCAAGTTACATCTGAAATTTGAATTTTGGATCACTGATTTAGTTAAAAAATATTAAAAATTAATAAAATGTTAGTAATTCTAGACATGGAGAACATGAATAAAAGAAAGGGTGCGTTTACTATCACTTCAAAAATGTCAATGTCACCTTTTTAGCTTATTTTACCTTTTAACTTTTTATTAATGATACTATATTTTTTTATTCTTCAAAACTTGCGTAAGTCCCAAAAACTCAACAATCTTATTTTTTCTTTAATTATAATAGTTTATATTTTATTATTATATATTTTATTTGAATAAATATAAATATATTTTATTTAAGGTTTTATTTGTGTATAAAATATTTAGTTCGTATTCTTTTATTTTTTAATGTATTAATAGAAAATAATATTATGTTGATATTTTTTACACTATAAACTATCGTAATATATTCATATTTACCATAAAAAAACTATACATAGATATATATAATAAATTATAGTAATTTTATTTGAATGATCAATTCATGTTGTGAAAATTTTAATTTTCATAGAACTTTATTAAACAATAGAGCTTTAGAAAATCTGAAAAATATAAAAATTTAGAGTCATTATGACAAGAAAAAAAATAAAATAAGATATTGTAATCCTAAAAAATAATTGTATAAATAGAATATTTATCATAAAAATTAAATTATTATAATAAGAGAAAAAAAATAAAAGATAAAAAGAAAACTATGATGAAGATTTTTGGAATTTTATTTAACTTATTAAATAATAGGAATGGAGATATGAAATGTTTTATATGGTGTCAATAATAAAATCTCTCGGAATAAAGTTAATAAAAAAATGAGTGGCATTAAAATTTTAGAAATGATAATAAAAACGCCTAGTATTGTTCTATATGGTTGGGTGCATTGGGATCGTACCCAATTGGTCCAGTGAGCAAATACGGTTTACACTACTGACCCAATATAGGGCCAGTTTTCTTTCACCAATTAAGAGGACTAATTAAATTTAAGTGAAGGATATAAATTCAAATTTGAAATTTTGTATTCTAATCTAAAGTTTAAACCATATCTCAACCTCGTCTTAGATTTTGTTATTAGTACGTCAACCAAACTTTTATACATCACTCGCTAATATTAGGAACCATTAATTAATATAAAATAATATAATATCCTCTTAATAAAAGCTTCCCTTAGGCCTAGTTTTGACAAATAAGAACATGGAATTCTCTAGGTTCCTTTATTTAATAGATTAGTTTTTATGGCATCATTTGGTTCAAGAATAAATTTTGGAATATCTCCCTTATTTCAGGATTATAGTCGCACGTCGATTGGAATAAAAATATATCAATTTTTTTAAGAATTATATTGAAAATCGTAAAATTACTAACTTTTTAAATTGTATTTCACATTTTTTATTCTTCTAAAATGGTGGAATATCTCATATTACACCATTTTTTTTCTTAATCATATTTTATTTTTTTATATTTTTATACACAATCTATTATATTTTGTATATTATTTATTATAATGAGCATCATAAATTATTTATAATTAGAAATTTAATACTATGTGATGATATAAATAGTATCTTATTATATTACTTAATATGATAGTTATTACTTAATTATTTCACAATCCAAATCTTTATTAGTTAATGATTTAATTAATTAATCAAGAAATTATTAATTACTATTTGACATAATTAGTAAGTAACTAAATTTATAAATATAAATGAAATAAATAAAGGCTTATTTATTATTAAAGATATATTTACTATTATTATTTATTTTTAATATAATATATTTTATAGAAACATAAATATTATCCATGTCAATCCAAACGCTAGACGAAATAAGAATAATAAGAACCTACACAAGAGTATCTATTCTTTGTATATATTTTTTCTCTATTTATTCTTCAACCAAACAGCCTCTATGTGTGTTTAGACTAAAGTAGAATCGGAAATGAGAATTAACAATATGGAGTTCAAGATGTTTTGAATGAAGAATTATAGGTGAACCACATTCCAAATTGTCGCATTGGAGCAATTATCACTGTACCCTTCAACTTTTTATTAATCTATTTTGCCCAAGATAGATAAATAAATTTTAAAAATAAGTAAAAGCGTTATTCTAGTTATGTAATTGAATTTCATACTTATTTTAATGGGCGGTACGACATTTATTAAATTAAAATAAATATTTTAAGCTCAAGCCAAAAAATAATCATAATAAATATAAAAAATAAGTATATTAAACATTCATATATATTGTTTTAAAATAGCAGCAATGATGAATATTTTGAATAAACGTGTTAAACACAAATATAAGTTATCATAAAAATAGACTTAATATAAACAATTTAGTTAATACTATCAAATTGATATGTATTGAACGCAATGGCAGAGCCACGTGCCTAACTTTGAATGCATGTGCAGACACCGGAAAAAAAAATATATGAATATTGGTTAAGCAATTATACCTCAATCAATGAATAGCTCAGTTGGATAGATATTTTATTGTATGTGAAGACATCAATAGTTCGAACTCTCTGAATTTGACAATTTTTTGGCCTTCTCCAGTGCAATTCATTCATTTTATATTTATACATTTTATTTAAGGGTGAACATGAGTTTGACCCGACCCGATCAACGCGACTCGACCCGATTATTTTTGGATCGAGTCACTATCTTGAATTGGATAAAACACGATTCGACCCGATTAATTTTGGATCGGATAACGGGTTGAATGTTTAATTATCCGATAACCCAAAACTCGATCCGAATGGCCCAAAATTATAATATTAATATAATAAAAATTATTATTTAATACTAAAATTATTTATATTTTAATAGTTTCAAAATTTTTTATCACTAATTTCATTTTTATTAATATTTTTATTTATTATATTTTAAAATAGTATTTATTCATAAGATATATAAAAAAATTGAAGTTTAAAAATTTAATGGTTCAACCCCGATGACCCGATTTGACCCAACCCGAAATTTTTCGGGTTGGGTTGGGTTGGGTTTTAAATTTTCTTTGTCTTAACTCGATCCAACCCGATCTGATATTATTATTTTTAGGTCGAGTCAAATTTTACCTCAAACCCGACCCATTATCACCCCTAATTTTATTATTAATTCATAATTTTAAAAAAGTTTTATCTATTGCTCTTTCTAAGTATTATATTTACAAACTTTTTTGTACTTTTTTTGTCTCTTTTCATCGAACCAATAACACCTTTTTTTTACCTATTCAAGTACAATTAATAAAATCTATATCCTACGTAACCATGTATCTCATTCATTTTCTATTAATATATTTTATTATTAATTCATAATTTATTTTTTATTTATTCCAATATTATTTTTAGTCACTTGCCCTTAAAATTTATTTTCTAAGTGTATTTACAAACTTTTACGTTTCTTTTGTATTTAATTTATTAATTTTCACCATAATTCTTATAACGAACATAATTGATTGTATTATATTTTTCTTTGATTGTCATCCATCCAATTGACTTTTTCTTTTATTTCGTTAACTTCTTGCACTTTAATTTTCTTGATTTCTCATGCATTATACTTACAAATTTTGATATATTATAATTATGCCTTTAATTTATTTATTTCATTATAGATTTTTATGAAATATATAATTGGTTACTTTCTATTTTTCTCTTTTTTTTTGTTATAATTCATTGATACCATTTGCGAAGTATATTAAATTATTTTTTTTCTATAAAGTTTTTCATAGTTGTACATTTACTATAATAATATATTTTATTTTCATGCGATCTTTAATATTTGAATAATTAGCCATAAATCTTATTATGCATAATATTTTTATGGCTAACATATTTACTTTGTGCTTATTGTCATATTTTTTCTCTTGTTAAGTTTTATTAATATAAATTTTAATTTCCAACTTACACTTTATCTAAAAAATTTACAGTTAATTATAGCATTGAAAAATACAAGAAAAAAATATTTGAAAATTACTTGATCAAATTATTTTTATCATTAACTAGTTAGTTAGTAAGTGAACCCACTGATCGAATGCATTGAACATATTTTGAAAAGAAACACATCCATGATTGTCACAACACAAGAACATCTATATTACATAATCCAAACAAAAGCAAATGTCTATGGTTTGTGGACAAAAGATACATTTGCATAAGTAATGTTCGTCCATGCGAGCACACACAACCACATTGAACAAGTTTTCAACAAACACATCAAGCGCATTTACACCTAGGTGACATAAATCTAATAACGTAAAAGAAAAAGTCGCAAACAATATTAGATAAAAAAAAGTTTCCTCTACACTTGCAATCACATAAACCAACATATTTAATGACCTTAGGCTCGGCTTCACATTCTTCATTTGGTGGAATTTTTTATCCATTCCACCAAAATAATCAAACTTCTTGAAAACACAATTTGAATATTCTAGCTTTAGTTGTTGGCAATCAGTCCATTACTCATAAATCTTTGGTTTGTGGCCTTCGACCACAACATAATAACATAGTGACCCAGCCATTCTAAGTCTCCTCTGAATTATTTCTTAAAAAATATTAAAAGAAAAATCAGTACACTTGCAAGAATTAATAAAATCAACTTAGATATAGTGTTAAAATTTTTGAAATGCATATGCTACTGATATGGGGTCAAACATTGGTTAGTAAGACAATTATGAAAGAAGCCCTCCAAGTAGCCTAACAAATTCAAAAAAGAAAGAAACCTAATCTTATGTCAATAGGCCTTGAATCGTGTAATTTATACATTTACTAACAACTAATTAAAAGAGCTATAGTGAAAGTTCAAAAATATAAAAGTAAATAGGTATTATCAGATAAGTATTATGAATGAAATAAGCATTAAATATATAATCACACAAATCTAGTGACCTTGAGTAGGTATTAAAAGAAGAAATCATTTCTTATAGGCAGATAAGCAGTCAAAAAAATTTATACTTAAGAAGTGAGCACAATTAAACTAATTTGTCATTCATTTCTAATGATATCTAATTATAACATGATAGAGATATTTGAAACTAACAGGTTAGCCTTCAACTTCAGTCTTATATACATAAGGTTGATAAACACATTAATTTACAAAACCAAGAGAATCTGCCAAACTTCAAAATTACCACACTTATTGTCTAACCAGAGAGAGAGATCGAAAGAGTGAGAATGGAGTTACCTAAACAACAGTCAACCAGATTAGAGTTGAAGAGTGGGAAGGGATCCAAGAGCTAGAGCAAAAAGACTAATCAAAAGTTGACCAAAACCTTTTATCTATGAAGAGGGAGAGAATCGAAAATCATATCAGGAAGACTCGCCCGCGACAACAACAATGACACTCATCGAAGGAGAAGAGCTGTCGCCGAAGAAGAGATTGCTCGAGAGCAAGGAACACACAAATGATAGAAAAAAATGAGGTGTTCGCATGGGTCATGAAGAGGGTAAGCTTGGAAAAATATTTTGACGCCATGTTGTAGAATCGAGCGGTTCTATCATGAATTGCTCGTGCATTACCCGGGATTTTAGTCAATTAAGTTTTGGGCGTGGGTTCTATTAGTATTTGACAGAATCCATTGAAATTAAGTCCAAATGCTGATATGATTTTGATTACCAAATAAGATCAAATTTTGAAGTTAGTTTAGCAATTGAGCTGCTCATTTATCGATTTTTCTATGAATTTTTTTACGCGAATAATGATTATTTTTTTCCTCGTTTGTAAAAGAAATATGTTCTTGGGATTGATGCGTTGCCCAAATAATACATTTAGGTAATTAAAGTAATAAATTCATAAATAATATCTATGTGGAGTAAAGAACCTATACTACATTTGTTTTTATTTTAATCTTAATTAGTTTAAAATTGGAGTTTTTACTAATTTGAATAGTTAATGTTCGTGCAATACTAGAAAATACAATATTTTGCTTTTGACCGTATTTTAACTAAGAAGAACATTATAAAGCACAGATAAACAAAAACAAATTTCATTTTTTAAAAGAAAACAAAAGAGAAAAACTTTAAATTTTATCGAGTCCAATCATCCTCCTTCCACAGCCCATGGGTTGGAAGCTTCTAGACAAAAACTCCCCGTTTCGCCACCCCAAAAAAAAGTTGACGTGATCAAAACCTCCGCTCCAAGAAACCACAAGAACCTTCCAGATTCCAGTATCTTCTATAAAGCGGAGCTCTGCCGTCCGTCTTCGTCATCTTTGTTCATCTCAATTTTATTTTCATCGCACTTAACCTGTTCGACGAAAGGTTTGAGAGATACATCACACAATGCCGAGCCGATCGACCGGAAACCTGACGCAGGACTGGGAGCCGGTCGTCCTCCGGCGGAAGCCCCAGAGCGCCGGTAATCTCAAGAACCCTACGGCCGTCAGTCAAGCCATGCAATCCGGCGCGGCCGTGGAGACGGTGAAGAAGTTCGACGCGGGCTCGAACAGGAAGGGTTCCTGGGCCGCGGCCGCGGGGCCAGCGGTGCACGCCCGAAAGCTGGACGAGTCGACGGAGCCGGCGGCGCTGGAGCGGGTGGGGGCGGAGGTGCGGCAGGCGATCCAGAAGGCGCGGCTGGCGAAGAAGATAAGCCAGGCGGAGCTGGCAAAGCTTATCAACGAGCGGCTGCAGGTGGTGCAGGAGTACGAGGGCGGCAAGGCCGTGCCCAACCAGGCCGTGCTGGCGAAGATGGAGAGGGTGCTCGAGGTCAAGCTCAGAGGCAAGATCAAGTGATCGGCCGTCGGAGGAAGAGATCGCGGGTACAAAAAGGTGTTAATATGTAGTTTATGACATGGTTTGGTGGTTTTTTAACAGGTAGAAGAACTGTGTACGTAGACTGTGAAATATAAAGTAGTTCATGCATTCTTGCAATAATTTCCAGATTTGAGGGAGTATTTTAAGACTTGTAACTTGTAAGTTGTATGATCTTATATATCTGTGAATTAATAAGAGGTTTCAGTTTAGAAATCAATGTAGTTGTGTCGTATATAAAACTTCAGCAAACTGTTGACCTTATGAGCAACAAATAATTTCTTAATTTTTTAACTTAACACTTAACAATCAGACTTGTGTATAATTTTTAAAATTATTTCCATTTTTTTTAAAATTATGATATATCTATTAATATAGTCTCTCAACTATATTATTATTCATTTAGTACCTTTAAATTTATCTAATGATGATATTTAATTTTAAACATAAAGTTTAATATTTTTTATTTTTATTTATTTTTAAATTGTTAAGTTATTATTTTATTTTTTAATTAATTGATTAAAGATAAATAGTTTTAATTTTGCTCAAGAATATAAAAAAAATGCAATTGAATTAGAAGATAAAATTGAAATCGAAAAAAAATAAAGTAAAAAAAATAATATTTAAAAAAAGTTAAAATTTAATCTAAAATATACTTAAAATTATGAAAAAAATATATTATTAGATAAGAATTTAAAATTAATAATTTAACAAAGATAAAATAGTAAAAAAATAAAAAAAATATTTTTTGGAGTTCAATATCATTATTAAAGAAATTTAAGGATGCAAAATGAATAATAATATAATTTATGGATTATATTAATAGATAAATTATAGTTTGATGAAAGAAAGTAGAATTAACATTAATTTCTATGTGGGACGGTAAAGTCCATACAATTCTTTTAATTTTTATCTTAACAACTCGGACTAATTAGAAGTTAATTTTGCTAAATTTTATATCTTTTATATGATTTTTTTCTTTCATCGATCTCTCACAACATAAATTTATCTTTCAGAAAAACATTACCTTGCTTCTATGAAATTATTTTTATACGATTTTGTTAAAAATGAATTTATTTTTTTATGATGACATATGTGAATTAGTATTAAAGAAAATCTTTTTATTTCAAATTTACTTTTCTTAGCAATATATATATTTTTATTAACCGTCGATTTTTTAAAGAATATTTTTTAAGATTATCAAACGCACACGCACGCATTACTTTTCTGCCTGTGGGCTTACGTCAATGCCTTTCAAAATATGTTACCAGGCTCACTCGAAGCTTACCTTCTGGTTGTTGATTTGTTTCTCTCAAATCAATTGTTTATTCTACTAACAATTTCGGTCAACTTTTAAAAGGTCATCGAAATCTGAAGTAAGATGAAATTAAGTAAATTATTCTAAAAAATCATATAAATTTCATGGATGAAATACTATTTTCATCCGAAGAAATCTGAACTATTCAACGTCTTAAAAACATTCCACAACGTTCTTAAGAGGATGGTATTTCATTATCCACTTAGATCAATAAAATTTATGGAAATTACAAATCATGTTAGTTTAAAAACTACAATTTTTTGTGACGTTTTTTTTTAAATTTACTGTTTAGAAAGTCTAAACGCACTTAAAATTATTATAATTTCATCTAAATCTGAAATTTATTATAACATTTCTGAATTTATTGTTCTAAAATAATAAATTTTGTGTTTAAATTAAAATTACTCGTGATTTTAGATATTTATACAAATTTATATGAATGTTGCGCTTACACAACTATATATCTCAAAAGACTAATTCTTTTATGCATTTGCAAAATTACTTCTCACTCGTTGCTCTATGGCTCAGCAGAGTGTGTAGAGCTGCAGGAGTAGCAGCCATTTCAATGTTATCAACTTAAACAGCATAAGCCATCAAGCATCCACACGCCCAATTCATCTTCCTATGATTTAACACCCAAGTATCTATAGATGTTAAAATATTCAATTCAGCCGTAAAAAAACTGTAATCTGATGCAAAATCTCAAGCAAGAGACAAATGCAGACGAAAAGAAGAACCAAGAAGTTTGGAGTGAGAAGCAAAACATAATTGTATTCATTCATTCAATTGAAAATTTTAATTTTCTTTATACTGTGTTTTCTAGAACATACATGTTCTACTAGCTAGTGTTACAAATACTTGACTTATACTTATATTGAGTATGTTACGTAGCTATAGTAAAATTATCAACCACTTAGTTACTAACATGTTAACTGAAGCGGGAATAACAACTCCTCTCACCACTCCCCCTCAAGTTGAATGTTGAAACAAATCAATCAATCTCAACTTGTTATATAAGTATTCATGTGATTGCCTTTTGAATGCTTTAGTCAAGAAATCAGCGATTAATTCTTTCATCGAGATACATTATATTTTATAAGTTGTAACAAACTTCTCTCAAATAAAATAACAATCTACTTTTATATATTTTGTGCATTTATAAAATACATGATTTTTTTTTGTAATTTGTATTATTGCTCAACTATCATTGAACAATGAAATTGGTTTAAGAGACAATTGTAATTCAATGAATAATCTATCCAGCTAAGTTATTTCTGCAATCACAAGTGCTAGACTCTTACATTCTGACTCTCTTGAAGAGTGTGATACTACATTCTATTTTTTTTCTAACACTAAAGAATTGCCAATTTTGACATAAAATGCAAACACTAAACACCTTGTAAACAAATAAGATGCCCAATCAGCATTACGCTAACGCAAGGAAAACAATAATTTACCATAAGCTTTTTTTAGATATCTCAGAATCCTAACTACTGCATACCGCTTAGAGGACTTTGGAAAGTGCATAAATTGATTTAAATGTCTTACCGTATAAGTGATACCTAGCCTTATATTTGTCAAATATAAAAAATCTACCAATCAACTTTTGAAATTGTTAAGAGTTATCAAGAAGTTTTTCTGTAAAACTGATTCTTGCTCTTACCAATATTTTGATTATATTCAAAAGTTGTATACTTTTGATTTTGCTCCATAGGTTTGTAAGAAAGTCCAAGATCAAAAAATAATTCTAGGACATACTTTCTCTAAGTAAAAAAAATCATTAGTAGACCTTAAGATTTTCATTCTAAAAAAGAATGGTCAATCTTCAAAATCTTCTATCTTCACATAAGTCTTTAAAATTTCTTTTGCTTTCTCAATCAAGTACTTTATGTCATCCACATATACTAGTGGGATTTTAGGAAGCTATGGAGTTGTTTCATCTCAATAGGTATGGAGCACCGTAGATCTTCATATCTATGATGCTCCATCAACCATTTTTTTTGCATGCAAAAATGACATAACTGATTTTACCAAGCCAGTTTGAAGGTTGGTTTATCTCTCAACTAGTTGGGCATCTTTTGAGAGTTTAGGATAGAATTGTTTCCCATTTTTCTCATATCTTTCTCTTTCTTCACTCTTAACACTTTGGACGCCACCGCAACTCTCACTTATGCCACCCCCTTTGATGATGAGGTCGCTGCCTCTGGATGAAAACTCGTCGATTCCTCCCCCTTGGATGACGACATTCGTCGCCTACACTATTATTCAGAACTTTTTTCTTTGAATAATCTTGCTCGCAATCGCCGCTCGCAACTTTATTCTAATCTATTCTTTTTCTTGTGTTAATGTTTCAATCTCGAGTGATTAGCTCATGTGCAGCTAAACTCATCTCTGCTTTGGTATAGCAAACTTAGATCCAACAATATTCTACATAGCAAGCATTTCTTCTCCAACTATTTGTCTCACTACGACAGAAGTATATATTAGCCCTCTCTCTCCTAACTCTCTTAATTTTTATGCATTTGCTCATATGATCAATCCATAACATGTTCTTAGTTTTGTCATTTATGCTTCTTTTTTGTTGTGTATTCTTGAGTACTATTTTATGCTAGAGATCATATTGTAATGGATCATATGAAGTAATTGTACATATGATGGTTTGCCTTCGGTCTCCTGCTAATGTGTTTGACCACCACCTCAAGAGCCCATTGTCGGGAACACCGTTCTTTTGGAAAGAACATTCATTTGTTTCTTTGGTCCATTTGAAATTTAAACTTTTACTTTACTACTTTCTTTTGATATTATTTAACTAGATCAATGACATTGATTTGGCTTGACATTCTAGATCTATAAGCCTTATTTTGTGAATTTTTATTTTTAATCATACTTTCAAATGCAAAATAACTATTTGCAAGTTTTTCACTATATGGTGAATTCATATGATATAAACTAATGCATTTGATATGTCAACTTTTCGTCATCATCTTCACTATGATAAACTTTTCTAATTAGAGTTGGAATGTTGAACACCAATAGGTCGTTTAACATTCAGTAATACATTACTACATGTCTATCTAGTTGTTGAGATGAGAACAATTGACCACATCCACTCTTATTTTGGTTACACGTTAACGTGACGTGTCTAGATGGGAAAAATATTGTCGTTGGTGATGTCGTTTGGTGAAAATTTCTTTCATTCTCTCTATATTCATACATTTTTGTATGATATGGATGGCACCAAGAGAGAGGGGGGGGGGGGGG
>LTAE01008888.1:0-22689 GCA_001647135.1 Pontederia paniculata
GAGAGAGAGAGAGAGAGAGAGAGAGAGAGATGGTGGTGGCGGCGGCGGGTCGGAAAGCGGCGGCGGAGTGCCCGAAGAAGGTGGCGAGCCTGGTCGACTTGGCCAATCTCCCGTCGACTCTGAGGGAGTTCGCCGGACAGTCCCAGATGTCGCACCTTGCCTTCTTCCTCCGCGTATGGTCTCACATCAAGACCCACAAGCTCCAGGTAACGTTCTCGCTCCGTGGCGCTACTTGTAGCCCGACAAGAACCTTTCTTTCTTCGTTTTTTTTTTGGTCTGGATCGAATAAGAGGATGCCGCTTCCCGTGTATGGCGTTGCAGGATCCGCAGAACAAGAGCGTGGTCAATTGCGACGACAAGTTGAAGACCATCTTCTTGGCGAAGTCTCAGGTCGATCTCGCGGAGCTCCCGGCGCTCGTCAAGCTTCACTTCCCCAAACAGCCAAAGTGATGCGCGTGGCAAGTATCTTGATCCTTATACCCTATATATCGATTGCTTTTGGGGTTATTTGGAGCAAAGTACTTGTAGCATCTGATGATGGATTGCTTTTGCTTGTTCATGTTTATAATGTCATCGTGCTTGTTCTGAACCACATGCAAAGGCATGAATTGTGTTTATGTGTTTCTGTTTGCTGTGCATGATGAAGCCCCATTTTACAGGATCGTTTTGTTACTCTTCTTAATTTGTCTTTAATTCCTTTGTGGTAAAAAAATGTGATCAAATGAATTTACAGGAGATTAGGAGTTATAATGCCATAATATATAACTAAGATCATGGACAGTTATCTATTTCTTTTTTCTACTTACTGCATCTAAACCGATAACTTGATAGGAAGTTGTATCTACTTGTAAGAATACACACCCAATTTTCCATATGCATTTTGATTCAAAATATACATTAATTTGGGAGGATATGTTTGGCCGAATAATTGTTGGTAAGAGATCCAAACCAAGGTAACACACCCTGGGGTTCCATTATGTCTAGGAACAAGAAATTATACACAATTCTTACAAGCTAGACAGTTTTTAGTTGAAAATTGATAGTACCACACTTAGGACTGAATAAACCGACTAGTTAATTGGGAATATGGGCTGATCATTTGGTAGTGCTAGTTTGCCATTAGAAGTACAAGTTAAGCACACTAGAAAGGTAGAGACAGTTGTTTCATTCCTTGTGATAGATGATCCGGGCGTGTTGAGATAAAGTCGATGTTCCCAAATGGATAGCAGGACAACTAATTTACAACTCCTTATAAGTAGGACCTGAAACCAATGTTTATGATTTTGCTTCATTTACTTTCAGATACTTGAGATTCGGTAAAACACTCAATTTTTAATATTCTCAATAACTGTATTCACTCTAGTTTAATTGGAGAAAAAAAATGGTTAGGAAGAAATGTGTACACTTTTACAATACTAGGTATTCCTGGCTCAACATGAGCTATACCTAAAAAGGGAAAGTTTCCTCTTTACTTTGGTTTTCTTGACTTAGTTGAGAATTTGTGGACCCCTTTGCTGGTTGTTTCTTTGAATGATCCTTTTCCGTCCAAAATTTCTATACCTGCAACATTGTTTGTTTCCATAGCAATCAGAAAAATGTTTAAGCCACTAAGAGAGACTTTGGACCACCAACAATAAGTGTGGGCTTGCAAAAAACAAAAAGCTTTGTGGAAGTAGCCCACCATAAAAGAGAACTTGTATATCAGACACGTTGCCATGCAAGATGTATCAAAATTCAGACACAACCCCTTTTCAAAATGTAAATAAACAATTCAGACACAACTGTAATAGATTAAGATGAACAAGTCAGAGCAAAAAAACATAGTTTGTTAGATTAAGTTTCATTGATATAAGTTGTCTTAGTACATTTTGGGGTTATAACTGAGTTTCATCTTGTTGCTCAGAAAAATATCTTTGGCATTTTCAAATATTTAATCATTCTGAGATTATATTTCATGGATTTGTCAATTTTCAAGATTAACATGAATACTTAATTGGCATCTTTCATATTCTGTTAACTGCCAAGAGGTGATATGCATATTGTCCCAATTGTCCCAATATCACATTAAATGCATTGACTAAGACAATGAGGATGTTTACACTTTCCCTTCTTATTAGCTCATTATAGTAATTTTATATGCACCTAGTATCTCTATCCTTCGTCAATAATTTCTTTTTTTGCATTTGGGAAAAAAATCCTTTTTAAAAAAACAACAATTACTGGAAACTTTCAAGTTTTTCTATGCTTTCACAGCTGATTTGTTGTATGTTATAATTGATGACGTGTTTAGAACTACTTGTAATTGTCTGTTCTTTCTTGATGTAGATCTTTTCTACCAGGATACGTGGAGCAGATTTGAAAATTCAATTACCATAATGCCCTTTTGCACGGCGTTCTCTTCTTGCTGGCATCATCCTGACAAACTCCAAGATTAACTTAAACTTCCCTCTTGATCCCTCTTCTGCACACTTTGAAAATCTTCAGGAGAGCGGAATCCAAATTCATAGTAGCTATTTTGTTGATTGTAAATGTGAAGCTAGACTGCAGTTACATGGCTCACCATGTAAAAACAAACAAAAATATGTAAGCAAGCTTATGCATTTCTGAAAATATAATTATAACTCCTTCCACAGATTTTGGTGCAACAGTTCTTCTCCATGTTGAGAATTGCCGTGGTCTTTTCAAAGTTTTATGTGGTTAGCACTGAAATCAGCAATTATGAAATTAGTTCAGACTCAGCTGTCGAGGCCCATGCAGGATACATGATAAGCACCAATCACCTCCTAAGCACTGGGACCTCAGCCAGGTATGTTGTTGCCCACAGCCATCCTATTGGCTTCTCCTCCTGTATTCCGTGAAACCTGAAACCGCAAGTTGGCAGCTTATTATAACTTCCAGTGTGTCAGCAATGGCATCACAGGGCAAGTGCTCTTATATTTGTGTACTCAAGTATTCCCTGGCTGAGAACACTCTCTTTCCTCCAACCCATACCCCCTTTTTTGTGGCAGTTTCTCTCAGCAAAAGAATGAAGTTCCACCCTCTTTTGTGGTGAACAAAAATGAGCAAATTGTTCTTTTGCAGCCACAGAACAAATACTAAAGAATGTATAAAGAAAGGTAATATGTATGAAGATATTGCTGTTAGAACATATCTTCTCATGGATTAAAGCTAATCTGCTATGTGAATATTAAAGATAATCTCCTTTGCAAACTTGGAGGCTTCTCATTCTTCCAGGTGGCATTGGAGCAAGGTTTTATGTGGCCGCAGCTTCATCTAATTAATTCTCGTTCAATTCATGGACATGAACAGTGTATCTGCCCATGAGAAGCAGCCTCACTCGAACATGTGGAGGAGAAGAGAAAAAGGAAAAAGGAGCAAAAGAGGATGGAAAAGGCAGCGGGCTGGATGCTGAGGATGGAAGCAAATGGCGTTCCCTTTCCTTCCCCATGAACGAGAAAAGTGCAAAACAGGGAAAAAGTCTAAAAGAGGAGAGAGATGCAGAGAAATGAGGAGAGAGAGAGAGAGAGAGAGAAAGAGACAGGTACACTGGTGTTCTTTCGAACTACCTACTCACGGGACATCCTTGACATCCCCTCATTTCCAGGCTTCCTTACTCATCTATAACATGTACCCTACGGCGACGAGGAGGGGGAGGTCGTTCCCACAACAAGGACAAATCCCCGAAGGAGAGAGAAAGAGAAAGATAGAGAGAGATTCCAAGTTCTGTAACCTTCGTACTTACTTGTATGATCCTCCTGTAGACCCCTTTTAATGACGGGATAATGCATCATTATCGCCTGCGACTACTATCTTTAGAGCCCAAGCTTCCTCCCTTCCTGTTAAAGAAAGCAGTCTCCCAAGGGTTCAAGAAATGGCTGCGTCTTTCCCGCCATAACAAGTCTCTTTGGATTCTCCTCTACTCTCCATTCCATCACTCCTCGATTCTAAGCACCATATGATCCTTTTCTTTTTCTTTTTGTTCCTTTGAGTTTTCTTTTTGTTGATTTGTTCATCTGCATGCACGTCCGAGAAAAAAAAATCCCAAAGTACCAATCTTTCACCTAGATACTGAGCTGAGTTACTTAGATTCTTAAGTTCTGTCGTTAGATTCTGTCCAGTGTGTACTTCTTTCTGTTATTGAAAAAACGATTTTTTTTTTACTTCTTTCGGGATAAAAAGAACTATGCCATTGGGAACTTTCTTATTGCGTGGTAATTGCTTACTTTGCCATGTTCATCGGAGGATGCATCCCGAGCTTGTGGATCGCATGATCCTCGTCTTCTTCTTCACCTAGTCAAACCATTTCAGGGTTCTACGAGCAGCAACAATGGCGTTTTGTTTGAGGGCCTTGAGTGTGGGAAAGAAGAAGAGGGCCAATTCTGCTGCGTTGCCTTCTCCTCCTGATGTTCCACCACCTCACTTGTCTTGTTCTTCCTTCACTTCATCGTCTCGGATGTTGAGGAAGAAGGCACCGTCCTCTGAGATGGAGAACATGGAGAAGAAGAGATGGGACAGCCTGGAATCATGGTCGATGTTGTTGGACCCGGGGAATGCTGAGAGCTCAGAAGCGAATGCGGGAGAGCGCGAGGAGTGGATGGCTGATCTCTCGCAGCTCTTCATTGGCAACAAATTTGCTTCAGGGTCGAACAGCAGGATATACAGAGGGATCTACAAGCAGAGGGCGGTTGCTGTCAAGATGGTTAGACTTCCGGAGCAGGACGAGGAGAGGCGAGCCATGCTCGAGAAGCAATTCAATGCGGAGGTTGCCTTCCTGTGTCGTCTCTGCCATCCAAACATTGTGCAGGTATTTTCAACTGATTTTATTTCCTGTTATCATCCTTTGCTCAATGTCTGGCTGGTAAAACCACAAGCTTCTTCAAAAACATTTCTTGTAAGAACCAATCCAAATAGTTGTTCTCCATTAGTAGTTGATTCCGAATTCCTTGAATTTATTCTTGTTTATCTTAAAGAAATTTGGCAGACAATTTGAAATATGATCTGTTTGTAAACCGGCGGAGAAATCTATAATCACTTCAATAATAGCTGAGAATTTAGTAGTCAGATTATGCTATCTGTGCTTAGATACAAAACTTTAAGCCTGCCTTTACAAGTTTGTTTGCATTAGTATTTAGTACATACAAAGGTAGCACGGTTGTGTAGAAATAGAAAAATTATCAATCACGTTTGCTGGCATATAAGATATAATGTATGATTGCTCATCTTTATCCATATCCATAAAGAGAATAATTCCATCCTCCAGAATGGGATCCCCATGTTTGCTTCATTGATTAAATATTTATTGTTGTGTTCTCCTTTATTTTGTGTAGTTCATCGCGGCATGCAAGAAGCCTCCTGTGTATTCTATCATAATGGAATACATGTCCCAAGGAACTCTTAGGATGTACCTCCACAAAAAGGTGCCATATTCGCTTTCGACGGAGACGGTACTGAGGTTAGCCCTCGATATTTCCCGGGGAATGCAGTATCTTCATTCACAGGGTGTAATCCATAGAGACCTCAAATCTCATAATTTGCTCCTGAATGACGAAATGCGAGTGAAGGTTGCGGACTTCGGCACCTCGTGCCTTGAGACTCAGTGCAGAGAGTCCAAAGGCAACATGGGAACTTATCGCTGGATGGCTCCAGAAATGATCAAGGAAAAACCATATACTAGAAAGGTTGATGTGTACAGTTTTGGCATTGTGCTGTGGGAATTAACTACTGCGCTCGTCCCCTTTCAAGGAATGACGCCTGTGCAGGCTGCATATGCAGCATCTGAGAAGGTAGGCACTTCAACTCTAATCACAACATGTTGTTCCCTATTTATGAATTTTGATAATATACAGATTATTATGCTTATGTGGGGATGCATTTGGTAATTTTACTCTGCAGTCTTGCTCATATTTCCTGATCTGAAATACCAACTCATGCATGGAAATTCTTTCTGCTATGCTGCTGCAGTTGTTTGTAATATGCATTTTTATGTTTATGATAGAGGTTAGTGAAACTCTTTTCTAACATGTTTTATACTTTCTTCTCTTTGCAAGTTCTGTAATAGTTATTATGTTTACCTTGTTTACCGTCTTATTTTCTTAGGAGTTAGGGATAAAGGACAATTTGATACATGAATTCTTGATGAAGATTGTCGTGAAGAACTTAAATGTTATATCTTGCTGGATTACGTAGTTTATTAAAACGTGTTCTCTAAAATTTTGATGTAGGATGGACAATCTCTAATTTTATTGAAATGAATTTATTAAAATGTTTAGTCCTCTTCTTTTTCTTCAGAATCTAAGACCGCCGCTGTCGTCAACTTGTTCGCCTGTGCTCAACAATCTGATAACACGTTGTTGGTCTGCGAATCCGGGAAAACGACCAGATTTCAGTTACATCGTTGCGGTGTTGGAGAAGTATGATGAGTGCATCAGGGAAGGCCGTCCGGTCCTTGTGCAGAAGGAGCTCAAGATTGGTCATTCGCTCATCAAGATATTCAAGGGCTGCCTTGTAACAAAGTCATCATCTTCCATACCTGTTCATGCCTGACCCCGAAGCTAATCTGAAATTAAAATTGTTCTCTGTCCTGTACAAGTCCCTGATGATATGTGGCTTCTGTAATTCCGCATAGTTGTGCTTTTTCCACACTTCTTAGGATTAATCAAGCATTTCAATAATTTAGAAATCAAAGATGCAAGTGTGACAGATTCTATAGTTAATTAAATTATGTTCGTCAAGCATATGAGATAACTGTTATTAGTAAATTCATTTCATGTATTAATTTATGTTTGATTTAAATATATGAAAATTTTGTATATAAAAGGAGTGCTTATTCTTTTAAGCCCCTTATGAACCTTGGCTTTATGTATATTTTTCATTTATGTATATTGTTTTTAGTTTTAGCCATTCCGACTTGGGAGCTTTCATTATAGTTACATAGAAAGAGGTTTCCATGAATAATATCTGACATAAAAAGGATGGCGAAAACATTTTATCATAGTATTAAAAACTTCTACTTGCAGAGTAAGCATTCAGGCGATCGTTTTCTTTATTAATAGATAAGAATAAGACTGCTCCAAGTGCACTGGAGAGCGAAAAGGAACAAAAACCAGTCAGAAGGAGGTCGTTCTCAACTTCTAATATTTTACGGTAAAAACCGGAAAATATTTGTCTTGCTTTTTTTTTTCAAAGTCTACAAAAGACTCGGTCAAGACTCAAGAAATTATATGGACATAATGGACATCAGATCACACAAAGCTTGACCAGATGTTTGACACATTCCATTCTTGGATACCGATTCAAAGTCGAGAAGATGAAGCTTACTTGAAGCTTTAAATGATTCCAAATCTGTCACCAAGTAGAAAATAGGTTGATAGATAGTTCGCATATTTTATAATTTTCCTTGTATAAACAAAATGTTCAGTAGTAAAATATGAATAGACTGAGAATTATGAACTTGCACAGAAATCAAGTGCCTGCACTGCAGATAAAAGCATGTCGTAAGGTTGACAATAAACAAATTTTGCAGGCAAAATGGCTTTCTTTCATATTCTTTTGTCTTGGGGGAATGCCAAAGCCAACAGGCCTTCTTCTGTCTCTGTCTCTCTGCTCACTCCTTTTCCCCAATGTCCTCTCCTCTGCTTTCACCAAAATTAAAAAAGTAAAACAAAGAAGCAGCATTGGCTCCAAGAACAAAAGGCTCAAGGCTCGTATTATTGGTAGCAGGGATGAGAGGATACATACACACTGTCTTACAATTATTAAATATTATCTTAACAATTGTAATGTCTCCCAAAATTTAAATTTTTTGGACGACATTGCATATTATACCTCATTGACTTGATTTTTTATTTTTCAGACAAAAACTAAGCCACATAAGTAAAAGACTAAATAATTTCTAAAAGTTGCTATATTAAAATAAAAATACTAAATTAGTTCAATGTAAATGTCTAGATAATTTGACATAATATCACAAAGACTCAATTATGAATAAATGAGTTTGAAGGTACAACTCAATAGCAATTTAATACATCATCAACTTAAGATCAGAAGATAACATGTGCAACTATAGACTGTCATGAGCATCGCACGTGCACGTCGTCATCATCATAGAGAGTACCTAATTTACTGCAGGGTCTAGATGCAGAAGAGACGAACCTCTCGTGAGCTAACGCCCAATATGTAAGACTCAAATAGGAATAAAAATAAAATAGAATAATAAATCATGCTTAAAAGAAATATCACAAAAGACATAAAAATTATTATTCAAAAGCATCATTATCATCTTATTTTTGTATCATCATCATCATCATTATCATCATCATCATCATCATCATATGGTGAAGAGTTCTTCATTAGTTTAAGGGATCCTCATGTACTTTCATGCGACATGACATCAGTGATTTTACAAGACCACGAGCAGATTCGTTGCACAGGTATGGAAGAGGACCGTGCAACTGAAACAGTGGTCACACAGTAATTTGGAGTCACGCGGCCCGAGGGTTCCACTGTTTTTCCTGCAGTTACACCCCATGTCCCCCTCATCATCCTTTTTTTTCTCCCGATTTTGCAATGAGTACATGAAGCCCCACCAGTTACATCTTTTATCTTTGATTACTATCATCACCTTATAGTGTATACATCATCATCATGGTTAGGAAACATACATAATGTCATGTAAAGTAACTTCTGGAGGAATCTCGTGAAATAGACCGCATCGGTGAACACGGCCCGAGTGAGGTCACGCAAACACGGCCTGTGTTGGTAGGACACAGCCCGTATTCCCTACCGGATTCTGCGCGCGACACTGTTTCCAACGTCGGTGGCATCCCGAAGAACACGGTCGGCGTTGGGTCTGTAGACAAGAGTTTCGACAGCGATGAACCCAAATCCGATAAGGTATCATTTTCGAGTAGGAGTTCTGACACGGTCCGTGTCGTCCAACACGGTCCAAGTTGTCCTCTAGCGCGGCGGCGGAACTTAGGGTTTCATCATCGATGCGCCGCCAAGACGCGGTCCTCGTCGGCGGACGCGGCTGGGGTTCACCGTTCGCGAAGAAGAAGATCTGATGGCATGGACGGACCGCGTCGTCAGACGTGATCCGAGTCGCCAGACGCAATCCGCTTCGTCCCACGCTTTTAGGGTTCGTCATCACGCATGAGAAAACGCGTCGTCGACTTGATACGTGTCAGAGACATAGCCAGAATTCGACGTCCAGCGAAAATGAGAAGCGTGCACCGTCAAGCACGATCCGCGTTGGCGAACACGACCCGTGTTCCGAGGAACACAATCCGTGTCACCCTGCGCAGAACACGTTCTTTGACCATACGTGAAAACTTGAGATCTAACAGATCTCCATATAAACATCGGTAAAACGTTCATAAAATATGTAGAACACATCATCATCATTATAAAAACCAAAAGCTCATGTGAGTTTCATGGAGGATTCCTAAGGACCCCCTACATATCTCGTTTTCAGTAAGATCAATGTTGAAACCTCGTTGTTCCTCCTCTCCTTGTTGTTGTCATGCGCTCCTCGTGCGTTCTCTTTCCTCTGACATGAATCCCCAAACAATAAGGAGATGAAAAAAATAATAACCCTAAGAGAGATCATGTCTTACCTATGAGAAAGAGAGACTTGAGGGAGGAAGAGATGGCTAGAGCAAAATAATGAAGAGAGGAAAATTCTAAAATTTCGATTTTATTTATAGGGGCTTAGGTTGAGAGAATTATCTATTTATCCTTAGCTAATTTAATTAAAATCAAATTTTATTTTAATTAAAATTTTTGGGCGTCACAACAATATTATTAATAGCATGCATTACCGTATTTATTTTATACAAATTATTTAACTTACTTCTTTTACCAAAAAATATTCTTCATAAATATTATGGAAATTAAAATTTTATATTAAATTAAAATTTATATACTTAGTTGGATACATGATTATGATAGAGGAAACTCTTCACAATGTGGTATACGATTCATCCGATGCATGAAAATGAAATTATATTTATCATTCCCCAAAAAAAAAAATTTACATTGAATAGAAGCCCTCCATGTTCTTTACTGAATCAAGAACACAAAAAAAATTTATGGACAGACTGAAATTAATCTACATAAAAAAAAAGAAGAATAAGAAGAAGAAAGAATCAGTAGCCCATCTTTTCTTAAAGAAAACCCTCCAAAATTAATTCAAAACTCCCCAAACCCTCTGCCCAATAAAGCTCACAAATCTCCTCACTGAGCTCTTTGCGTTGCTGTTATCGTTACTAATCTCCTCTCCATCATCGTCTTCGCTATCGACCTCACCGGAACCATCTCCGTCCGCCATGTGCACCATGCCCAGCTCCGGGAACCGCTTCCCGTCCGTTCGAAAGCTCTCCTTCTCCCTCTCCGCCGCCACCAACACCGTCTGCTCTTCTTCAGGAGTCGCCAAGGTGCCGCCTTTCCGGCCGCTACGCCTCCGCCGGCGGCTTCCGGCCCTGGCGCCGCGCTCCCCCAGCACCACGCCCTCCTCCACGGCTTCGATGACGCTGTGGATGACATGGCGGTTTGGGGACGCGTCCCACCTCGCCCAGAAGCTCTTGTAGCANCACGCTGCGGCCCCAGTTGCCGAGTGCGGCGGGGCCGGGTGGATGCGGCGTCCCTTGCCACTGCAGAGCTTCTTCATCTCTCCTGTACGAACTAAAACACCCCAAAAGAACCTTTTTTTTTTCTTCTCAAGCGCCTCTCAAGCAGGCGTCAAGTAGGAAGAGAAGAGAAGAGAAGAGAAGGTTGGAGTGAGAGGTGCCTGTGTGTAGATATATAACGCGAACAGAGATGAACAAAGTACAAGTAAGGACATGGAGCGGGAGGAGAGGAAGGGAAGGCGAAGGTGATGGTCCAATGGCTGCAAGGAAAGGTTTTATGCTTGCTTTGGTTTGTGTTGTTGACTGCTGTGTGTTCCGGTCTGTGAAGGAGGAGGTGAAGGTTGAAGTGGAAGGTAGCAAAAGTTTGTGAAGAATGAGTCAAATCCTTACAAGTCGGACTTTGAATTTGGTCAACTTGTTTGTGTTTTCGTTTGGATCCTATCCAAGTTGGAATTTTTGCAAAAGAAAAAAAAATCTGATTTTTTTTAAAATTTCATTTATTTTATTAGATTATCATTTTTTTAAAGTGGGAGTGTTTGGTTGGAGAATAAAGGCGAAGATTAAGATCTTGTTCTTCACATTTGAACCAAACATCTATTTAATTCATTTGGCGGGATCCATAATATTTATTGTGCATGAAATAAATAAATAGAAACAAATATATTTTATTTTTCATGTGAATTAGGCTTATTCCTGCTGGATTAAGAAGATGAGACTATCATGATTAAAAAAATTGTCCATCTGTAGTAAGTTCACAACCAAAGGATCTCTAAGAGGGCGTTTGGCTGGAGAATAAGATCTGGATTAATATCTTATTCTCAATTTTTTTACGAAACACTCATTTTTTATTTGCATGAGCCCCCCAATAATTACGAAGAAAGAAATAAAAAATTAAAGAGTATCATATTCTTTCTCTCTCCTGTATTACACTATTCTCATTAGATTAAGGTCAATGAACTATCTCTTAAATTAAAAAAATTAATCCAAAGATAATCCATGTGCAACCAAACGGTCTCTTAGGGGTTGTTTGGTTGGGGAATAAGACATGAATTAAGGTCTTATTCCCAACTTTCGAACCAAAACCCATTTTTCTTATTTGGTGGACCCCACAACATTAAATGCTTAAAGAATAAAAAAGTAGAGACTATCTAATTCTTTCTCTTCCTTGGATTAAGTTTATTCCTATTGGACTAAGGGAGATGGACTAACTAATGGACTAAAAAAAATTTAATCCATCCACAGTATATTTGAACCGAATGACCCCTTAAAGAATATGAGGTAGAATAAAATTTTATTTCAACTTATTCTACCAAACTTCTATAAAACTAACGTGTGAAAGATTAGTATTTAGAAAAGATTTATTTCATCAACAAATAATTTTTTAAGGAATAAATTATCCACCAATTTATAGAGTAAATTATTCATCAGGTGAATAAGATAATTATCTTTATTCTGAATTATTTTACTCACCAACCAAATAAATCTTAAATGAATGAATTTATGATTAATAATTATTCCAACAATAGGCGTCTAGAACATTATATTCCTTTTTTTTTAATATTGACAATTTCAGAGTCTCGACGTGCATTCTTCTTATTTGATTTATTTTTGTAATTACTCAGAAGTCTAATAACACTATCCACTTGGACGTCACATCCACGATTTATTGAATTAAAATGACGAGTCATGAAATAGTTCCCAAAATTTAAATGCTGAGAAATAATTTAAGAAATCTATTTTGTGAAAATATATCAGAAGCTAAACATATTTCTTACATCAGGCTTAAGATATCCTCCTATGAATTTTTTTCGTAAAATATTCCTATGCCGTGTATATATAGGCATTATCGCATGAGCGGCATGTGATGATAGTGAGACATTGAGGTAGCTTGATTTGATATAATTAAAAATTTGAAATGTAATTAATTATAATTGAAATTTTTGTGAAGATTTATAATTATAGGAGTTATATTTTTTTAATTTTGATAGATGTAAATACAATTTTCAAAAATAAATTACGCTGTTTAATTGAAGTTAAGAATTTGATATAATAATTGAGTTAGAATAAAATATTAGCGTATACTAATAAATAAATAAATATTTTTAATAATATTAATTACTTTTTTAAATAATATATTATATAATTTATATGTCCAATATTATAATAAAATTTAATTTGATAAAATTATTAAAAAGATAAATATTTTATTATCTGCTGGATCCAACGTCTTTAATATTTTATTCATCCTTTTATTTTTATAATTGTTTCTATTTTATATTATTTATTATTATAAAATTAAATAGTGATATTGTTTTAAAATTAAAATATTAAAATTACTCGTATTGCTTTAACATACTATTTATTTTTACTTATTTTTATTCATATATATATATAACTTAAATATTTGTATTACTATTTTTATTTATATTATTGTCATTTATAATTTTTTTTATTTTATGTGCACTTTTAAATTTTATATATATTATGAAAAAATTTTAAAATTTATATAGAATAATTTATTTTGTATTTTTTTGGACCCATACCTAAAGCCTAAAACTCATTTACGGTAAAGTCAATTTTAACTCTTCTTTTTTGTGGACTCCACCTTATTGTGTAATTGCAATGCATTTACTGTAATGGCAATGCGTACAAAACAAATATGAAATGTTCATTTTATCGTAAAATGTATTACATGTAATTGTTTTTACATCGAAACAAACTAACCCTCGTTAACGAGAAAAATAAAATAAAATTTTCTTAAGATCGTCAATTGATGCACTAAAATAAAAAGGAAATATTAGGGGTGCGTTAACTTTTGAAGAAAAATAAGTTTCAAGGTAAATGTATAACTTTGAAATATTGACAGTTTCAAAGTTTCGACGTGCATTCTTCTTATTCGATTTTTTTTTAATTACTCAGAAGTCTAATAACACTATCGATTTGGACGTCACATCCAGGATTTGTTGAATTAAAATGACGGATCATGAAATAGTTTCCAAAATTTAAATGCTGAGAAATAATTTAAGAAATCAATTTTGTAAAAATATATCGGAAGCTAAACATATTTTCTTGCATCAGGCTTAAAATATCGATAAGCTATAATATCATATGATTTTTTCGTTGAATATTCCTGTGCCGAAATTTAGATAACTGGGGACATGTGCCTTAGCCAGATTTAGTAGGTATACATCTGTCATTATTTGTGGACCTGGTTAATTTGACTCTTAAGTCTTCAAATTATTATTCTTTAATTGTATAATTCGTAAAGAAGATATTACTCTTTACTAATATCATACTATTGCTGCTTATATAAAGCATTAATTATATAAAGCTATAGTATCATATATATGTAGAGTTTGTTGAATCAAGATATTTTTATCTTAATTAAGCGTTGTGCCTCCAATAAGATCGATGTGGTAATTTTCAGCCAAAGAATATGTTTGTTTTTATAAATTGTCTCAGAAAGTTACAATTATAATGTTCTTATAAAAGTTTAATTAATTTATTTATTTTGGAACAAAGAAATCGCACTACGTACTATGGTTGTTACTATTAGGCATTATCGCATGAGCGGCATGGATGATGTGAGACATTTCGCTGACGAGAAAAATAAAATAAAATTTTGTTAAGATCGTGAATTGATGCACTAAAATAAAAACGAAATATTAGGTGCGTTCATTTTTGAAGGAAAATAAGTTTCAAGGTAAATGTATAACTTTTTTCGAGGGAAACTTTATTTAATTTTATTAATTATACATTTACTTTAAAAATAGTTTAGAAGGCATATAATTATCTTTAATTTATTTATAACAAATTTTAAGTCAAAATTTTATTTATCAGGATTCTTTTGTTCTAATCGTCAAATGTAAAAAAAAAAACATAACTATTTTTAAAAAAGAAAATTACCTAATCACGTATGGATGAAATTGATTCCCATCGAATATTTTTCTTAAGTATAAAGATCATCCTAAATTTATTCAGGGAGAAAAAATTGTCTTCTTATAGTAAAATTTCATATATCACTTATCTTTTTCTTATCAATCTTAATGTAATAAAAAAAATTCAGACTTTTTGTAATTAAAGACATCCTTCCTATTGAGGTATGAGAATAGAGCTTTCCGTCAAAAAACAAATTTTTTATTTTAAAAAAATCATATTTTTGTGATAGGTATTCTATATTTTTCATACAAAGTCCTGTATACCTCTACCTAGATGAATTAAAAATAAATCTTAATTCATATCTGTCTACAACCTCTCTCGACATAACAATATTACTCTCCTTAAATTTTTAATTTTGGCATACGAACTTTTCTTTTAGATGTAAAATCATGCAAACCATAACTCTACATAATGTGTTCCCTTTTATTATTTGTGAATATATATGGTAAACCTTTCCCATCTCACATATATAATATAAAAAAAATATAAGTAGAGCGTGGTATGGTAATGTAATTATCAACAATCTGACTGTAAAGACCATGCATCGATCTCCCTCACAAGAACTCTGCCAGAGCAGTCGTGAGAGCTTGTTGCGCCATCAAATAGTTCACCTTCTCGGTTGGGTGGAAGGCATCCCAGAACACGTACTTGTTTGCATCTGAGCACGTCAATGGATTCCACTCATCGCACAGGTAACCCATCTCGTACATCCCCGTCGCGCAGCACCCTTGTTCAGAATTCTCAAACCCTAAATGCATGCAACACATTATAAACTTGATCAATTCTTGATGAGTTCACAGCACAATTAACTAATCTGAACTGATAGATGAGTACTCACTCACCATACGAGGATGGATTCTGAAAGATGTGGAGCATGGCGTCGTAGACGGGGGAGTACCTCAACTTGAAGCCCGGCAGCGTTGCGCACAGTCGGAGGATCATGGCCTGCAGCTTGGCGTTGAAGTCCCCGGCGACCTTGTTGTACTCCTCGACGCATTGGCCGCCGCCGATGAGATTTGTGGTCCTCTCCAGCGGCAAGCAGCCGATGGGGCAAAGCCCCGTGAAGGACACCTTGCGGGCGCCCACGCGGTAGATGTTGGTGAGGAAGTCGGCGGCCTGGTCGACGAGGAAGTCCGTGAACTCTTCGATCCTGAACTGCCGGAAGCGACCGGTGACGTAGAGGTAGTAGTTCTCCAGGAAGTCGTTGGTGCCTATGCTTACGATGTACACGGCCTCGCTCACGGTGTGCTCGGCCTTCGCCGTCCCGGCGTACTTGATCAGCCTGCTCTTGTACTCTTCGAAGTATTCCACCTCTCTCCACAGAGGTATCACATTCTACATATATATGTAAAAGTTGCAGAAGGAGAAGAAAGTGTTAATGAATATGTTGAACTTTAGTCAAAATATTCATCATAATAATATTTAAATTATTAATTTAATTTCTCATAATTACATATAACTATTTAGTGATTTTTTTAGAACTATCACATTTATTTTTTATAAATAGATATGATAATTAAGAGAAGAACACGAAAGAAAAAAAAAAGAGTGCTTAAAAGTTTGCATAAATAAAGACTTTAAGTAGTGAATAAAAGAATTATTTTATTGATGATTATTTTTTAGAATCAATGATACAAGAACTTAGCTCTTTTTGCTTTTGCTTCTATAATTTTAAAATAAAATTTACTTCAAAATTTTCATCACAATCTTTTCTTTCTTTCTTTCGATAGATGAGTCTATGCCTTTAGATCGTAGGGATAGACTCATCTATCGAAAGAAAAAAAAGAAAACTAAGATGTTATTAATTGAACGATTCAAAGCTGCAGCATCAAAAGTGTCATTTTTTTATGGGAATTTTTGGATTTCTCTAATAGTATCCGATATTATTAGTCTCGACTAATATATATCGTCCCGAATCAAATATTTAAGTATGATGAATGAGATCGATGTTGAACGAAAATTTTATATGAACTTAAGACATTCTTAATAATAAGAGCTAAGAATTCTAAATTTAACCTTGAGTTGTCATTTTAGTTAAAAAAATATTTTTTATTTAGATTTTGAATTAGTCGTGTGTTACTAATTCGGATAAGAAAAAATCTTCCTGTTTACCATTCCACCTAACTTGGCAGCTTGCTTCAACAAGAAATGTAAACTGAATCCACTACCCATATATATTTTGAAGAATATGTGGCTCTGTTCAGTCACATATGCTGGCCACTCAAAATTGCAATGACACCATGAAGAACCCTAAAGTAAGCGCCGAGTAGGTAAGAACATTAATTCCTACACGTACCCAATTAATTAACTCCCAACAAACACCAAGTGCTGGCATTAATCAACTCGTTCCACAGGGAGTGCTGCTGATCAGTAACTTGTATGAACTCAGCCTCCTTGCTTTTTTCTCTCCACTTCCTTCTCCAAGATAGTAATAATTTAAGTCCCTCACAAATTGCGTAGTGATGTATGCATGTGTTCGATCTCACAAGTATGTTCCATGTATCAGTTGAAGTAGGTGCATTAATTTTCTTTTCTTTAGGTAACCCAATTAAGCCACCATCTTTCACTACCAAATTTACGTAGTAAAAAAACTAAGGGGCCATGCATGCAACTTACGAGCACGTCAGAAGTGGCATTGTCGAGCCCGGTGCCGGCGGAGGCAAAGCAGACGCCCGTGGCGAAGTGCTCGATGCCGTAGGACGCGTCGAGGTACGCCGGAACGGTGGGCGGAAGGCCGAAGGCCTCGGAGATGAAGTCGGTGGCGAGGCGGCCGTTGCAGAAGCGGCCCGTCGCATGGCCGCCGGAGAAGTCCCGGCCATAGGGTGGGAAGTTGCTCTTGAGTGTGGTGTCCACGTGGTTGTTGTTCCCGGCGTCCACAGTGGAGTCGCCGAAGACGATGACCGCCGGAACGCGAGAGGAGTTAGGGAGGGAGAGGGAGGGTGGCGGCAGAAGGAGGAGGAGAAGGAGAGAGAAGTGAAGGTGGAACAGGAGGAGGACGTTGGAGACCATAATTTGTTTGTGATGGTGGGAATTAGGAACTGAGATTAATTGTAAATTGTTTGCAAATTTGGATGGATGCACGGATCCATTAAACTTGCAGAGAGAAGGGATTATATACATATAATGGAACATGCACTATGCATGTATGGAGTATATGGAGGTCATTTTTTTTTTCGGTCGAGGTATAAAATTTATCGATGTTAAGAGAATTAGTAACACTTAACTAATCTTATATTTAGACGGAGAAACGAAAAAGATAATTTTTTTTATTAATTTAATTATTTTAAATTTTAAATTTTAAAATATTAGCTCTTATCAATCTTGAGACATTGCACTAATCAAGAGATAATTAATTAACTAACTGAGGTCAGTGGTCTACAAGAACTCATCTGCCTTTCTGCATCAGTTATTGTCTTCAATTAATTTACAGCGAAATCACTCTACTGAGCAATGGTCGTCATGATTAAAGTACCGAATTATAAAAATAATCTCTAAATTTGAACCGATTCATGTTTCTATATATATAAATGTTGTTTTCTTTGGTTGAGTTTGAATTCAACAAGACTACTCACATTTCATAGCAACTGCAAAAAAATTAAAATTTAAAGAAAGACAAGGAAAAGAGAAAAGTGAACAGATCGATGAGGAAGGCTTTCATAAGCAACCAATTTATCATGCGCTTATTTAATTTTTTTTATCATGATGTTTTAATTATTCGGCTTGCAATTAATAATGGTAGTGAATTACGTACCCTACAACTACGAGCCAACTAATTTTGTGAGCAAAAAAGGTGACGCCTAGTCGTTGTCACACACACACACACATAGTGACCAGACGGGCGCCGGGCAGCTACGTGGATCAAGAACCTTAACTCCCTTTTTTTTCTCTCTGAAATTTATTTCACCTAAACATTTTATTTGATTTTAATCGGACTGGTTTGCTCAAGTATATATAGCAATAAAGATATTAATTTGGCTGATTTATTCATGCAAGACCGGGTAGTGAGTTAAATATTGACAAGAGAACGTGATAAAATTTGAACTTGATCGCATATTATAAGATAATTAGATTTTGATGCTCTCCTCTTGATTAATTAATGAAGTGATTAGAGTCCAACAAAAAGTGTTGAGTGCCGGTTTACGTAGTTTTATTACAATAATAGTATTAAAACTGAAAAAATAGCAATGAATTGAATTATAATTTGAAAAAAAATATAACGCAGTTATACTAATTTTCTGTACAAATAAATAATGTATAATTTGTATATATAAAAAATCACTATATTAAAAATGCGCTACACGATCGATACCCATTATGATTTATATTAAAAGTTCAACTAGTCATATTAATTATGTTCAGTTCTAGTAATTAACCTGAATCCTCGGTACATCTGTGGGGGTAATTGTGATTGAGATGGTGTCGACAAAAAAAAAACACATTTTTTTATATAAGTTATACTAGTAATTCAATCAGATGTGAAGAATTTAAAGATGCAAACATTTGAAGGCTATAAAAGACAAATCAAATTTGATCTTTGATCAATTAATGTTCATTCAATTCATTAAGCAACTGAATCAAATAACTATCAACCAACAAAATGTATGTATCTCGATTAACAATAAACTTGGATTACTATATGTTTACTGAGTAATAAAATATAGGACTACGTACGCTATTTACGATTGGTAAAAATCTTTCGATCTAATTAAATTTAAGATTTGAGCCATATAAAAGATCGATCATGAATAAAGTAGTCCAATATTAGTTACTTGTGCCGGTTTTGGGAGATATCTGATTGCACGAATGCATGGCTAGTACAGAAAAAACATCAAGATCATGTGGCCCGTTAAGCACTATAATTTCATGCAATATTAATTAAATATACTTGGATCTAGGATGATCGAGTCGCAGCAGTTAATAGTTTTGTTCAGCCCACAATATTAGTTGGCCGTGCTGTTATCATATATTATTTACGGGGAAATTAAGAGCATATATACACCAAGCATGTGGTGGTTTAATTCATAATAACAAGCTAACTAATTGGGTTACATTAATTGCGTATAGTTGACGAATGATAACATATGCACTTCGTGTTGGCAATACGTATATATATANATGAAACTGATGAATTAAAAAATAAACTTATGTGAATATTAATCAGTAATAAATTCATTATTAAATCTATATGATTTGTGTCCAACACAATTTATTCGAGTGAAGTCGTCAGTCTTGTGTAGATCTCGCTGGCCGGATTTGAAATTTATATTTTGTATGCATGAGTTCCTATATCTATAAATTCTTTGGAATTTGAGTAATTCTATATTTTTATCATCTATTATTTTCTTCTATATTAAAGAGATAACGAGTTTGAAAATCTAACCAAATTATAAATGAATCTCGTTAAATTCTTATACCACTATTTCGTCAATTTCACTTAATAACTATATATGCATGCATGACATATTTTATAATAATCCCAATAAATTGATAAGGAATTAAAGACCCAAGTGGCCCATCATACCAGAAACCTAAGACTTGAGCCCAAATCTATCCTGAACTTCCTTATATAAAAGAACAATCAGTCAATTTTTTTCTCTCATTTCCTTCCTTACGTTTCTCTCACTTAACCTCCATCTCACACCCAAATGCTAGAATTTTAATATGGTTCTTGCTCTATTGATTGAAGAGCACCAAAGGGTCACTGGGGAGAAGCAAGAGATGCCAAGGCAAGTAGAAGAAGGTGAAGAAGAGCTCATCACTTGGGGAGGAAGAATGGCAAGAGAAGGATGAAACCTTAACTTTGGGTTTAAGGTATGTAGAGGGGTCCAATTCCCCTTTCAAAAATTATTTTGGCATTGTTTCATGAGATGATTCAATGTGGCTTCATTAAAGGTTCGTGACCTTTGCACATGAAGTTATGGGAATGACATTTGAAATGTACTATGCATATGTGTGTTAGATTGGTTTGCTTATGAAATAAATTGTGATAGTCATGATATGTCTATTGTTATGAATTGATAATTGCTTGTACTGAACTTTGAAACCTAAGGATTTTGATATAATTATATACACATATGTACATTTGCCAATTAGTGTATTGAAACCCTAGTTATTGTGATGCATTTGAAACCTTGGGTTATCATTTGAGGGATTGAACATTTGGGATTGTTAAACCTAAGGTTTATGTTCTTATAACTTACAATTGAATAGTACAAGTGACTAGATACCTCGTTGTATCAAAAGTCATGAAGAAATGACAATTTAACATGGCACTCCGCCACGGCTAGCAAATTGTGGTTACAACCAGGCAATAGCCAAGACAACTGACCGTAGTGAGGGGAAAGATCCGCTATGACTAGGATGAGTGCGGCTATGACCAGGTAGTAGCCACGACAATTGATCATAGTGGAGGTTAAAATTTCTCGTCCGTAGCGAGAATCTTCCTACTCATAGCAAGCCTTTTGTGGCTATGGGCCACTCATAGCTACACTTTGCGCACACGCTCCCGCTAGTAGCGATCCTTCATCAAATCGTATCAAGCCCATAAGTCACTCGTAGCCACACTCTATGATCGCACACCAAACTATAGCGATCTCCCTTCATGATGTAGTGTGTCACTCCTCAACCGTAATAGGTCAAGTTCAATCGCAGTGACCCTTTTGAACGTTAATTATGAAGTTATTCCACATTTCCCATGTATAATAATTTGATTTTTTTATATTCCTTATTTAATTGAAATGTCTATCATGCAATATATGTATCCATGCTCTTGTGATCACAAATCATTATTGGTTGTTGATATAACCTAGAATCCGAATTGCATGCACATTCTTAAATAGGTTTATGATATGCAACCATGATTTATGAATTAATTGATTGAATTTGACATTGAAGAAAGACTTCACTCCATCGAATTGTCGAATACATTACCCGTATATTGATTGATTGACCCTAGACGCGAGGACATGACTATCTTCGTAGATATCACTCGAATCACCTAGGCCTAGCTAGACCTAATGGACAATGTACATGTCAGCCCTTCGAAGCACATGGAATTAATCACCAACTTAATTGATTATTTGAATTAAAACATGGAACACATGGACGAACCCAGGTACAAAGTTGAGGGGGGCCAAAATATATATAAACAAATTTAAAAAATGGGAAGGTCCAAGATTTGAATCTTATACTTCTAAATGTTAGTCAAAACCATTTACCCATTAAACTAGCTTGATAATAGTGTTATATGTTGATATTTATTTTAGTTATTGACTATAACTACTAGTATATATGTGACGATCAATTCCAACATAGTCGACCGTTAGCCGTCACGAGGGGGTAAAATAGATATAACACTATATAAAGTTCAAATATTTGAACGTTGCAGAAATATGATAAGAAAAAATAAACTAACTTTCGAAATTGTCAAAAAATTCGACAGTATCTCGACATAAAATGGATAAATGACAAAAATATCCATGTATACAATAATTTATATAAACTGAATATAAACATAAAAAAAATAATTATCCATAACATATAATGTTTGTGATCACAAGAGCACGATGGCTCAACAATAGTATATGAATATGAGAAACACTGATCCTCGAAAATCCACAAGTGGGATATAATCAAAATCTCAAATCCGAATGAATGACCAAAACAAATGAATAAAATGAGACAAATAGAAAGTTAGGAACTATACAAGTTTTCTATTCATAAGTAAATGCTATAAGCAAAGATAACTGGACTACTCTAGTCCGTCGACCTCGCACATATACAACCCCAACCCATGCACATCACATATATAGCATATCTAGCAGCCATCACCTGTAAAATGGGAAGAGAGTGATGAGCATAAAAATGACTCAGTGAGTGGAGGGAACACAATATCGAAAGTCAAAAAAACCGAAGTCCACAATGCAATACGATAAAATGAAGATAAAATGCAATGAATGTCATGTAAAATATTTATCATTCTTAGCTACAAAAGAAAGTAAGCTAAAAGAGGAAGGAACCATCACTAAGGTCATACGGCCAATACGAAAATCTGAGTTATTGTGCGGATTGAGGCTTGCCAATCATAGGCGGTCTTAATAGTTTACCTTCATCGACGTCGTCCACC
>LTAE01008888.1:23573-34478 GCA_001647135.1 Pontederia paniculata
CAGGATGCATCTACTAAATCAAATCTAATAAGATAATCATTCCTATCCAGGATGACAACTCTCTTATTAGGATTTTGAAATGTATTAAGTTATAAAACCTAGACTATGGATCGTTCCTATACAGGATGACAATTCCACAGATCTCACATCCAACATTCCTATCCAGGATGACATCAGATGTGACATGCAATGTATAAAGAGTAAATAATTTTCTAGATCTAATGCCTTACAAATAAATCATTCTTATCCAAGATGATAACTCATTCATAAATCATTAATCAAGAAAACATTTCAGAAGAATCCAACAAAGCATGCACAAGAGATTAAAAAATAACTCAAATTGATATTCACAAAATCTAAGGTTTCTCAGTTTCCTTTTTTACAAAAAAAAAATCCTCCAAAAGAAAATAACTCTAAAACTTGAGAGTTCATCCTTTGTATAGATAGGAAAAGATACATGAATAATTACAAATAAAATAATACATAATAAATACACCTTGGGTTTCTTGACGGTCGTCAATCCTGCAACACTTCATCTCCTTTAAGTTCTCTCAAGCTCCAAACATCTTTTCTCTAGGGTTTTGGGTGTTATTTATAGGGATGGAGAGGCCTTGGGATGATGAAATTCATCTAGGAGTGGAAATCAGGACCGTCAAAAAATCTCATAAAAAATATATTATAAAACAAAAACCCGCAAACTGTCACGGCCCGTGATAAATGTGTCACGGCCGTGACCGAACTTCCAGGGGACTGTCACGGTCCATGACACAAAAGTCACGGTCGTGACAGAAGTTTGTTGCACATGTCACGACCCGTGAGAATACATGTCACGACCGTGACCAAAGGATTATTATGCATCACGGCCTTCGACACGGACGTGATCAAAATCATGTCACGGCCCGTGATCTGGGAATCACGCCCGTGACTGGAGGAATTCTTCGAGTAATGTCATGGCCCGTGACAAAAGTGTCACGACCGTGACCGAAGCTACAAATCTGGTTTCATTATGTCACGGCATGTGACATACATGTCACGACCGTGACCGAAGGTAGGTTTCATTGTATGTGTTGTCACGACCCGTGACAAACCATCATGGCCCATGATGGAAGGATGTCACGGCCCGTTACAGTCATCACGGCCCGTGAAGAAATATTTCTTTCTTTTAATCCTTCCGCCATGCATCCAACAACCCCTGGACATATACAAAATGCACATTATGTAGATGTTGACTCAAAATAGCGAAAATGCATGAATATAACAATGAAATGCATGTAAATTATACTAATTATATAAAGGAAAATATGAATAATTAGGTAATTATCATGAAGTCCCTACACACAACAATAAGCCATGTTACCCTTCTTATCAACCTCGAATCAGCCCTAGAACATATGATTATTAGACCATGAATGCTCACCGTGTGCAGCCCGAACTCAAGCTAGTCCCTAATCTACTTCGGCCATATCACGTACTCGAAACTGAAAGAAAACAACACGTGTACACTTTAGAATCAGCAAGCATATGAACTCTAATCTATTTGTAGTAACTAATCTAAATTTCATACAACTTGCGGCATGTCAAAATCCGATGTGTCGTGTGAGCATCGACACAAATCTGAAATCTGCGATGTACTCGTGAAATCTTCTCTTATCGGATTGACGAAAGCTGGCCAAAGGACCTACTCAAATGCGACGACTGTTGTACCATATCAGAACAATGAAATCAGCAAGTAAGTTCAGCCATAATTCTAAGCTACGACACTCAGTGACTCATAGAGAAATGTTGAAAGGTGTCACACGTTCTCTATCGTTCCCGGCCCCAAAAGTTGTAACCAAATCAGTTTATACACACATACTCAACTCCACTTCACATCCAACGGAAATAAGATTATATACATCAGGTTTAATGCGTCAATAACTCACCAAAAAGTGAAGAACATAAACTTGAAAATTCCCCGAAAGTCTGCCGACACGAATCTTAAAACAAATTATAGCAGCATTATTCTATGAGTTTCCTTAGGAAACTGAATCTAAACTCATCACAACAACATCTAATACATGTCCTACCCAGCCGAGAAGGAAAGAGTGGTCCGAGTAGGTTCGTCAATCGCGAATCATGTCCGATGAACTCCAATCCGCGAATAGTTGCGACATCATCCAGCAAAGGCGAAAATCAAACCCCAAACTCCTCAAAAAATCATTCACGAAATGACTAAAGTGAACCTAAAACTCACCGAGAAGAAACCAGTTGTGGAACGCATCTAGAAATTGTCGGATTTCTTTCTCAGCCGACAGCATCGCCGCTCATCCTCCGCCTGCACGCAAAGCCATACGAAAATCAGCTGCCGTCATTGTCTTCGTGTCGACACAAGGAACATGTTCGTACCTTCCGATGGTCGAGCGGTTGTTGGAATCGCCTTGCTAGTGGTGCCCTAGCTATTGCGTCGTCGGATGAAGAGAAGAACGAGAGAGGGAGGGAGATGCACTGTAGCGGCTACAATGCAGAGAGGTGAGGGGATATATATGCATCCAAAGGACACGTGTCGCGATCGCGGCTGATCAAAACCCTTTTTTCCCTGCGAAAAGATGAAAAGGGCCTTATTAGTTTGAAAGATTTGCGGAAATGCCCCTATGTGCTTTTGATCTTTGATGTGTTGTTTCAATACACGTATATATATCCGCCCCTAATGGAATATGAAGTCAAATGATAACTTCAACATTGAATCAAATTGAATTGGGCATTAAATTATTGAATATCGATAATTGAGAATTTATATGTAATAATTCTAACTATTGATGTTCATGCCATATTGATTTATTGAACTGAGATTTACAATTTTCACTATGGTATTTTAAATTTGAACCCTAATTGAGCTTTAGGAATAATTGTTATATTTATATTGTGTGCTTGATTATGTCGTCCCTCGCAGAATGATGTTGTACCCAATATATTCTAACTCAAGAGATTCTCTCTTGTACTTTGGATCCGTGCAAGTGATTCAGAATGATTATAGGTGGCGGCTTGTTCGTGGCAGATGGTTGTACATGTTAGGTTATCGAGTCATTTACTTTATGATTTTTTATCGAGTCTTAGTGTTGGGTCTATGTAGCCTACGGGCATATGTCATGAACCTCATGAACTATTGGGTAGCGTTTGACAACTAAAACCGAGAATTCTCTGGGTTAATCTAATGAATAACTTAATTCGATAGATTAATTCTAATTATGTTCAGATGAACTAAAATGTAATGATTATGAATAAATTCTAAGGGTGTTTGGATAAAAAAAATAAAAAATAAAAGTATAAATTATATTTTAATAAATATAAAACTTTGTTGAATTTAAAAATTATAGTAACTAATATAAAATTAATATCGCAAATCGATATTTTTCATATTTTTTTGTAAAATATATTGGTTAAAATTATAACAAAATTTAATAAATAATATAAAATTAATATTACAAGGTAATGTTTTCATAAATATTATTTTGTTTAAATAATATTTAATTATGCAAATAAATAGTTTTTATTATAAATTAAATATAAGGTAATAAATTATTTTTTACAAAAAAAATAAATAATATAAAATTATTACCATGAATTGTGTAATTAAACAATTTATGAAACTTATTTTAATCTCACATTTAAATTAATAAAATATTATCATAAAATAATTATATTATGAAGTTAGAATACAAATAAATTATTTTTTAAAAAATTATAATAATAAATATTTTATTTTATAAATTAAATATAAGATATAATATTTCTTACAAAATAAATTTAAATAGTGAATAATATAATAAAAAATTTATGAAATTATTAAAACTAATAGATCAAATTATAATAAAATAATTAATAATTTTATATTATATTATTAAGTTAGTATAAAACTAAATTTTATTATTTAAATTTAAAATTTGAGTAAAGACAAAAAATAGAATATAAAAAAAACAATAGCATTAAATGCTACATGTCGGCAGCATGTGGCTCCCAGCAGAATAATTTGGTTCTTATTAAAAGTAGGAGCTAGAGATTGGGATCCGAAGTTTCAATTTCTAATTTCATGCTTAACTCTTTCAAACGTCGCATCATTCGATAAAATAAGTAGAATCTCGAATTAAAATTAGCTTCAATTCTTTTTGTCAAATGCAATCTTAATATATTATGTGATCTTTATATTGAAGATCAATATGGAATATAGTTAGACTTTGATATGTTAAATTCTCTATGATATGATAGAAGTTTTCGTTGCGAGATTATCATTAATATCTCATAATTTTTATATGCTAAAAATATTTATTATTTTCATTGTTAGAATAGAAATTGATATATTATTATTATGTTTAATCGTTATTTGATATTAAACTCGACACATGGCGCACTCAAATTTTTGCCCTAATCGATATTAGGGTGGGCGATACTGAGTGTTACATATTTTAAGATGATTAATTCTAATGGTAAACAATGTATAATAGCAAAACTGGAACATCGAATCAAAATATTGGAAATTATTAACCACCACCAACAACTGAACACATTCTGCAAATGGAGTGGAATGTACGTACACGTACATAACTTCAGATAATTGATAATAAAGAAAAATAAGAATGAAATTTTATGATTAATATTATATGGCACCTATGTTATTATTAGTAATAATATGTTACTGCTAATTGGTTGGTGTACTTGATTTGGATCATTATAAATTTATTGATCAATTATTGAAGTCGACCAGAGTGGCAAGTGAGTGATTGGCCAGCAACCGGTTTAACTTCTCACTCGGGTGGATGGCGTCCCAGAACACGTAGTCTTCTGGGTCCTTACACGTGTAAGGATTGTATTCGTTGCACAGGTAGGACATCTCCAGCTTTCCCGTGCCACAGCACCCCTGCACTGCATTCTTGAACCCTGCAAACGCCACGTCACCACAAATTCATATTTTGTTCTAAGAATATATAAAATTAAGCTCATTTAGAAATTAAATATTAAAACAAAATCAGTACTTACATCACACCGAAGAGTGCATACAATGTTTTTAAGAAGAGTGCAATTAAATATTCTTTTTTTCATTATTTAATTTTCACTCTTTCGTTATAAATAATGTTACTGACAATTCCTTGTATTGTTTTTTTCTTAAACTTTTACACATTATTTTGAAGCTGGCAATGTGCAACGCAATTTATCATTTCATCATTCATTATGTTTTTTAATAAATAACTGTATTTTTACTAATATAGTATTATTTTATCCTAAATTTTAAGATTAACACAATATCTATCTTTCTTTCGTATTAACACTATATTTTTTTAAAATTTAATAAAAATATATTCTACTTAAATAAATAACACTGTATATCCTACTCTTTAAATATCCAAAATTATGGTTGAAAATAATAAAGAATATGAATCTTAAAAAGTCTATTTATTTTTAATCTCACATCTCATATTATTCTACTAATTTTTTTATAATAAAAATATTTATTTATTATGATCTGATTTAATCATTTAAATAAGTTGGAGATATTTCTCAATTAATACAACGTTAATTTAAAAATAAGGGGCAGAGAGCGTATAGCGCACTTATACAGAAAGTAACAATATTTTTTTATAAAAAAAAGTGTACAAAAATATCATTACTTTTTATATAATACATAATGCGCTGCATATTTTTTTCTTAAAAATATATAGTTTTATGAAAAATATATTAAAAGAGAAAAAACTTTGAAGATGGTAAAAGAATTAATGTACATATATACGTACGTACCGTAGGAGGAGGGATTTTGGACGACGCGGAGCACGAGGTCGTAGATCGGAGTGTACCGGAGCTTGAACCCCGGCAACGTCGCGCAGAGCTTGTGGACGAGGGCCTGCAGCTTCCAGTTGAAGTCCCTGGCCACCTTGTTGTACTCCTCAATGCACTTGCCGCCGCCGCCGAGCAGGAAGCTCATGGTCCTCTGCACGGGCACGCAGCCGAAGGGGCTGAGGCCGGTGAAGGACACCTTTCGAGCTCCCAACCGGTAGATGGTCGTCAGGAACTCGGCCGTGAGGTCGATGAGGAAGTCCTCGTACTCCTCCACCGTGAACTCCTTCATCCGCCCGCTCACCATGGAGAAGTAGTTCTCCAGGAAGTCGTTCGTCCCTATGCTGATGATGTAGGCCGCTTTCTTTATTACGTGCATGGCCTTTCTTGCGCCCATGTACCCCTTCAGCCTCTCCTGGTACTCTTTGAACAGCTCCACCTCTTGCCACAGTGGTATCACAGACTGAACACAATGCATGCGTATATATGTTATGTACTAATCTTTAGTTATGAAAAGGATGCATCAGTACTATATATGTTTGTATATATAGTTTTAACACAAACGATACAGTTGTTCTATAGCAAAATTTTGTCACTAGCTAGCTATTGGTTTTGTTACGAAAAATAGAGAGAGAGAGAAATCAACGACACACGAATTTACGAGGTTCATCCTTAACTGAGCTATGTTCTTGAGCGACGGCTAGAGCTATTTGTATGATGTAGAAAAATAATAGATGATACAAGATACAGAATAATTCAAAACCTAGAAAATTTATCTATGAACTTTTGATATAAAATAGAAAACATAAATTCTAAGGTTGTCTAGGTTTCGTAGGCTCCACATTCGAACCTTCGCAAGGAGATCTCCTGTCGCATATGGGACGAGCGGCTTCGCTGTCCCAATTATTTGAGCGTCTGTAATATATTTTCGTTGGGTTAATATCAGATTCAAAACATTATCAACAAATTTTAATCTAATTTTTTCTTGCAATTCCTTGCATGATTGCTGCATGCTTTAAATCTCCACATTTTATTCTTTCCCCAGAGTTCATGGTTGCCATACCAACGTGTTTATTAACCATCAACCACCAACACGTACGTACTCGATCGATCGTCGTAGTAACTTTTGATGCATGCATTCAAAAAGTTGTTACTGTTACAACATTCACATGATCCACATTTACTATTCTGATATGTATGGATCCTTCTTTCACATGTTTGTTTGCACAAGAGTATTAATGAACATGTACAAAAATTAATCGTTGATCAGTCAAGCGAAGGATTTACGTACTACGAGCTCTGATGTAGCAGCGTCGATGCCAGTTCCGGCAGATGCGAAGCACACGCCTTTGGCGAAGTCCTCGATGCCGTAGGCCGGATCGAGGTAGGCCGGGACGGTCGGCGGGAGACCGAGGCTCTCGGAGATGAAGTCGGTGGAGAGCCGACCGTTGCAAAAGCGGCCGGTGGCGACGCCCCCCGGAAAATCCTGCCCATAAGGTGGGAAGTTGGCCTTGCCCATGGTCTTGATGTAGTTGTTGTTGCCGGCGTCGACGGTGGAGTCGCCGAAGACGATAAGCGCCGGAATGCGATTACGGGATGAAACAGTACAAGGGAGGAAGAAGAGGAAGAGTAAGAAGAATTGGCAAAGGGCGGTCTGCATGGCGATGGCCATTGGAATATAACGCAATTGTGGATCTGGCTAGTGAAGATTGCAGGCTAATAAATACAAATGTGTAGGCGTAGACAGGATGGATGGAAGGATTCTTCGAGAGCAATGGGGGCGAACTAAGAAAGGGAGACATGCATGCAATTGGAATGGACCCAGGGAACACTGTCAGAGCTGCCTCTCACTGATACATATTTCTTGCTTGTGGACACGCAGGCCACATATTTATAAGTGTTTGCAGAGCAATGTGTTGATGGTGAAATGGATTGAGCACTGAGTAGAGATCAGTGGCATGCATCAGTCAACCTCAGACTTGATGCAATTGTTGGAAATTTAAGTGATTTGTGTAGCGGACAAAAGAACAGATGATCCATCTCACTTCAATTCAAAATAGAGATCCGGTCAAACCAAGTTTGATTGACACAGATGATTAGCGAATCTGATCCGGATTGAAAAATAAGAGAGCTAATAACTCCGAGTTCGAGTTCTGAAGTTTCTTACTTGGCCAGGATATTACTGATTTACTGCATGAGTCTGAACACCAGATTAGTCGGATGCTAATAGTCTCGGATTACCGATGGGTCCCAAACTGTGACCGAAAAAAAATAGAGATCCATTCAAAATATTTTCATTGATAATTTTATTCGTCGTAGTTAGACATATAGCACGAAGTTTTAAAAATTGTGATGACAATCGAAAAAAAAAGTGTAATTTCATTTTAGAGTTTGTATTTTTAACAAATAACTCTTTCCATATAACACTGTCATATTTACCTTATTTTATAAGTCATTTTAATCCTTCAATATGTAATTTATTAATTATTTTATAAGTCATAATATTTATTAATTTTATAAATTATCACTGATTATGCATTAGGTAGCTAAGAAGTACTCAACATCTCTCTTAAGCATAAGTGCTTATATATATATATATAAATGACCTTTGTTGTGTTAATATTTAAAAGACTTACAATGAGTCCGCAAACACCCGACCTCACTTATTGATGCCTAGGGGCCGAGCTCCGCCACTAGCACGAGGAAGACGAAGAAGCGAACGGCAGTCCCACAAGTATACTGATCATGCTGGGAGAAGAAGGGGCGACTGCTCCCTCAGCTCTTACCACGCCGGATGTCTCTCCTCGTGCTCCTGCTGGTGCTGGTGCTGGTGCTGGTGCAGAGGAGGAAATAATGAGAGGATGATTGTTAGTTGAGGAAGCTACGCCTTCACTCTGAGTAGGTTATCGATTCATCAAATGGACCATATGCTATAATTGCTTGCCATTTGCTCCCAAGAAATTACAGTCACATGCACGATCACAAGTAATAATTTTCAATCAATCCATTGCTAAAGAAATATATAGATGTTCATCGCCCATTGGCGGAAAATTTTCAAAATAAAGGATCTAAGTTAGCAGTGCAATCCTTCATATTTGTTTGATTGTTGATATATGTTAAAAATATAAATATAAAAATATTATTATTCTTATCGACTTAAGCTTTTAGGATTACTGATAGCACATCTAATTTTACATGGTATTAGAGCCAGATTCAAACTTCCATATCGCTCATATTAAAAAATAATATTTTTTTTCCCTTAGTTGTCCACGTATTGGACTTTAGGTTAGACCAAAATTGTCAATGACTTATACGTGATGAAGAGTGTTAAAAATATAAATATAAAGATGTTGCTCTTTCTATCGGCTTAATCATTTAGGATTACTGATAGCACATCTAATTTCACAATATATGTTCGATATTGAACATCTCAAAAAAGAGCAAGTGATCTAACGACATTTCTTTAGGAGAAAGTGAGCTAAACTAAATGCATGATTCGTGTGGATTTTGATTATGACAAGCCCAATTAGTCTCGATATGAGTCGATACTTGTTATTTCTCTTTCAAAGAAATATTTTGAAGTACTTGATACTTGAATTATGAGAATAAAGGACGCCACAAAGTTAAACGGATGATGAACATCGATCTTTGACACTTTTGACTTTGTGGAGCTTAAGAGCAAACACATGCATGCATGTGATGTACATTTATAGATATATCTACTTTGTAGTAAATTTATTGGGTTACATTAAATTAACATGTTATACGTCACACACTGAGATCGATCTCTTCATCAATTGGATGCCCTCCATGTAATAAATGTGATCCAATGGCTATGTACATGCTTACAAATACGATCTAGATGCATCCATATAGTAAAACATGAAACGGGATCGACCTGTAACAAGTGTGACATTTAACTGCGTTCCTCATTCAAATCAAACTTGGATGTCAAAAGGAGTCACTGAAGATAGAATTTGCATTTGCAAAATTTGTAGAACAACAAAAGCCTTCTACTTCTACTTGTTTTGCAAGAGGTCTTAGACAGGAAATCACCTCAGCTTAAACTGCATGCTTTCCCTGTGGACCAAGCGAAGGGCACGAGTCCGTCCCGTAAAGCACACCTCGTGAGCCCCCAGTAGGTGCAGGGTCATCAGAGAACTCAGCCGTGAGGTCCATGAGGAAGTTCTCGTGCTCCTCCAGTGAACTGAAAGCTTCTAAAGCAAATGTCAGATAGATTTTAGTTGTCTCCAAATGGCTATTGCTTGCTCCTGCATCCATTCGGAAACAAAGGTGCAGGGGCATGCCCTTCGCATACCCAAAAAGAGATATTGTATCACAATGCTCGCTATTGCTTAAATAAATAATATGCAAGACAACAAACTTAAAACATTCAATATAAACCTCATTACGAATCCAGAAACGAGCCAAAAAGTATCTCCTCTTCCTTCTTATTGACAGTAAGCTTGTTACTTGAGGGCATGAAAATGGATTCAGTTATCCATATTTCCCTGTTTATCGCATAGGTTCTTCAATGAATGCAAGGCCTTTGAAGACTCTGAGTTCACACAATTGCTTGCCAGTTGATCTAGAGAAACAAACACATGCAAAGAAACAACAAATAAGTTAAACCGTAAATGTTTATCTGCGTGCCAGAAATGTTGGCCGGAACTTCATAACATACCTGGATAAAAATGCTAAAAGCTGGCATAGAACTCAAGATAATAATAAATGAAGATATCAGTTTGCAAAAAGAATTAGATGGTGAAATTGTGCAATTAATATCTCATTTATCACCTTTGAAAAACTGCACTGGAATGGTGGCACACAACTGTGAAAGGGGAAGAGTAAAAATTCGGATCACCGATGGGGACTCCCGGGATGCGCCCTCTATCCATATATAGCCGCCGTGCCCGCACCCGTCCGTCCCTCAAAGGCGGCGTTTCGCGTCAACGTCTTTCGGCAGTTCCGGCGCCCCTGCAGGCGCGTCTCCTCGCCGACGGACGCGACCTTGGTGACCACTGCAGGTCACTACAACAATCTCCCACTTGACCAAAAGTGGTCACTGTGTTAGCACTCTCACTATCCGTGAGTAGTCTAACT
>LTAE01008889.1:0-19676 GCA_001647135.1 Pontederia paniculata
AATCCATCTGGGCCTGGAGAGCCTTCCCCTTTTAGTTCTTTCAGTGCCAGCCATATTTCCTTTTCACTAAAAGGTGCTGTCATCAAGGTTTTCTGATCTTCGTCCAGCATGCTGACCCCTCTCCTAAGCCAGTCCCAAGAATTGCGTCGGCCTCTCCTGGTGAAATTTTTAAAATAGTCCGCTGCTGCACGTCCAATCTGTTCTTTCTCAGTAATTTCTAATCCATTTGCCCTTATGTGTTCAATCTTATTGGCTCTTCTTCTGCTACTAGCATATGTGTGGAAGAATTTTGTATTTGCATCTCCTTCTTTCAGCCATAATTGTCTCGATCGTTGTCTCCATTTTGTTTCTATTTTCAGATCTTCATTTCTGACGATCTCCTGTTGTTCTTTCCTTTCATCTGGTTCTGCATTAGTCAGTGGTCTATTATCTTCCCCCCTTCTGTCAATCTCAGCAATGGTGTTTAGGGTTGTGGTTCTTCGCAAGTTCTGTTGTTCTCTAAGCGTACGGCGACATGATTTGAGGAATTCTCTGAGAGATTCCAGTCGTGCAGCTAGGGATTTCGTTGGCGAAAGATGGTGAGGGAATGTGTGCCATTTTTCAGCAACTAACTCCCTGAAACCAGGCTCTAGTAACCATGCTTTCTCAAATTTAAAGTAAGACTTATTCTGAGTATTCTCATTCGATTGCCACCTGATTGGAGTGTGGTCAGAGAAGGGACGTTTAAGAGCCGTAACCTCTGCCATTTGACAACGGTCAGCCAATTCTGTTGAGCAAAGGAACTGATCCAGTTTCGATTTCGCCAATGGTGATGCAGAGCTGCGCCATGTAAATTTGCAGTTGTTGATCGGAATATCCATCAATTCGTGCCGGTTGATGAACTCTCGGAATTTTAATGTCGCCTTCCCATTTCTCCTACTTTCCTCCGGCCTATCTTCCAAATTGAGTGTCACATTGAAGTCTCCACCCACTAACCATGCCACATCCATAAACCGATCGAGCAATCCCTCGACTTCCTCCCAAAATGCCTGTCTATCCGCCGCTGCAACCGGCCCATACACACAGGTGAAAAGGATGATGGAGTTATTTGATTTAAATCTGAGTAGTGCCAACGTGCAAAATCGTTCAGTGCAGGTGGTCAACATGTCAAATAAATCTTCCTTCCAGCCGATAGCCATACCACCCAATCGACCTATGGCATTCAAGGCTACATATTGATCCATTCTATCGCCTCCTATTTGTTTCCATATTTCTGCCAGGAGTGCTTCCATCTCGGTTTCCTGTAAGAGAGCCACATCAATCTGCCATTCACTTAGGTATCGTCCTAGGGTGCGGCGTCTTGCATCCCCCAGTCCCCTGACATTCCAACTTAGCACCTTCATTTGGACACCGAGGATGACCCTGCAGCTTTTGCCCAAGTAGCTATCTTTGGAGTCCCACCAGATTGTAGAAGCGATCGAAGTTCCGGGGATCTAGTTCGTCGGTAACGCACATGAATGGCTTCCGCAACTTCGTGTACGATATGAACTGGTCTTTGTGGGTGATTTGAGTCCGTTCCAGAGGTCGGACTCTCCTCTGTTGTCGTTAACATGGGAGTTGCAGAGATTAGGGCATCATCTGACTCCATTCTATTGGTTGTCCCCACATTAGGGGAATTCAGCGAGGGTGGGCTGAGCAGTTGCTGTTTTTGTGGTGAGATGGGCCCCATTTGATCTGAATCATCACGAAGGTCTGGCCCATCATTGGATATATGCTGAGTGTGTCGGATCGTTTCCCCGTGTGTCAGGTCATCGTTGTTCCTTTGCTCAACAGACCCTGGTATTGACACCTTTGTGGGCCCCCAAATCGTTGTGTCATTGCCCCCATCATTTGGAGCAGCCTGTGGAAGTGGAGCCGTCTCCAGCACCGCGTCCGTCTCCTCGCTTTCTGCCACATATGAATATTTCTTTTTGGGTTCCTCCATTGCATCAGGGGCCTTATTTGTTTCCATATTCATATCTGGGGTGTTGTGAGTGTGTGGCTCTCCTTGACATGTGTCAGCATCGTCCTCTTGCACGTCCTCAGGCGCTTCGTTTCCAGGGATCTGTCTGTAGGCTTTCCCATAGTCAATCTTTGCTGCCTCGTCGCCTGGACCATGACACGTGGCAAGTTTCTGGCGCCACACCCCTAGTGTGTTCGTCGGTGGTTGCAGACCCTTACCGGCGACAACCTTCGCCCATGACCTCCGATGTGTATCATTCACGGCATGGGTAATCCTTACTTCGTACGTGTGATCACCAGACAAGAGATGGATTAGTTTTGGTATGGTTCTCCTTTGGAGCGTCACGATTACAGTGCTGATCACACTTATGTCGTCGGAGCCGATCGCCGATATCGTCATATCAATGAGGTGGCCAAAGGGAGAGATAACACTTCTGCATATCGTAAGTGGAGAGGAACGTTATGTATGAAGTTTCTCCTTGATCATTTTTCTGTCGTCATTCTCCCATCCAGTTCCGGTGACCATGATGTCCAGTGAATTACCAAGCCATCCCTTAGTGTTGTTGGTGTGTTTATGAGTTGTTGTCTCTGTGTTTCGATGCCCAGCCATATGAGAAATTTGTCGCCATTAATCCTCGATGGAGAGAGGCGCAGCAGGGCCCTGATCTCCTCTTCCACAGCTTTCTGGACGTCCATTGTCGATACCTCCATGCTTGTTGTCTTCCCCACCATGCATTGGGAAAGAAGCTCCTTCATCGACGATGCATCGGGACCCCACGGTGTCACCGCCTCCACTTGTTTCTGTGTATCTTTCTCTCTTAGTATACCTCCTGGGCTGGTGTTGGTCCTAGGTACGTATTTGGCTCTCTCATGGCCCATACCGCCACGTTGAAAGAGTTTCGAACGGGCGCCCTTATTTGTTTTGAGATTGGTAGGTTGTCGAGCGTTCCAGGACAGGCATGTAGCTTGCTTATGTCCAATTCCCCAGCATTTTAAGCATCTAACCGGCTCTTGGCACTCGAATTGCCCACGGCCACGACATCGATAACATGTAATGTTGTGTGACAATTTTGTGCGGCGGGCCAGTTTGTCAACTGTTTGGTTGCCAGTAGCACGATGTCGACTCGACCATCCCTGAACGTTTCTCAAGGTGTGAAATTTCGGCATGTTGAAGGGCGATCAGCTGTTTCGCCGGTGGTAATGTTGGGGAGGTGAGCAAGGTCCAAGATAGGGAACCAAACAAATAGGGCGAGGGATTGGAGCACTGCTAGTCACCTCAGCGCTGCACTCCGTCGTCAGCTCCGAATCGAGAGCTAGCAATGTGGGCGAGGGAGCGGAGAGATACTCGTCACCTCACACTACACATCACCGGATCTGATCGTAGAAGACAGGTTCCGTATTAGACACTACACTCACTTTCTTCCACAAGCAGCCTGCCAAGCGAGCGCACCCAACTTGGCAAAGGATGTTGGTGGAAGACTATTACCTGCAGGGGATTCGGGAGATGGCGATGGAGTATTGCTAAAGCAACACTAGCGAGAGAGGGCGACGGCGCAGCTGGGAAGGGAGGCGACGAAGGCGATGATGGAGGCACCCTCGTGAAGGAGTCCACGCTAGCGGGGAAATCACGCAGGTAGAAGTCCAAACAGTGTGTTACCGCAGAAGGTCAAGCGTCGCCGTTACCGTGGAAGGTCACGCGTCGCCGTCAGCGGTTTCCAAAACTCGTCGCTGGCGGGAAGCAAGAAGTCGAGAGATACGGACGACTGATCTGAAGCAATATGCGGCGATGGGCCTCGACGGTGTAGAAGGGAAGAATGGGACACCAGCGTGCGAAGTGTTGCAGGACGAGGGAGACTTCAGTGGTTGAGGAATGAGGGCTCACGGGGTGGTGGCGCCTCCGGCAGGGGATGCCGGAGATGGTGGTGGTGGCACCGCTGGGGAGGGGTCCCCAGCGATGGAACGGTTCTCAAGCTGCGGGAGCCCAAGTAGAGTCTGTTTGGCTTAACTGATAAAAATACTTGAAAAACACTAATGCTGATAAGCATTTTAAGTGTTGAAACTTATTTTAAAATATTAGTTACATGTTTAGATAAAAGTACTGATAATATCAACAAGTAGTTATAGTGTTTGTTAAATTAAATATTGACTAAGATAACCCTTGAAGTTATATAATAATAATATTCAAAGAACATGGATAAAAGAGCAATATGGCTGGTCAAAAAAAATGAGCCAGCTTTCTCAAAAAAAAAAAACAGCAACTTTAAAAATAAACAAGGGGATCTTGCTTATTTTTTTCAACTTATAAGTAACAACTTTGTATTTACGTGGAGAATTTTTAAAATCAACTTATTAGTTTTAAACTAAATAGGCCCTTAATATCATACTATACATATATATATATATACACACATATATATATTCTTTTTGATATATATATACAGAAGTTTACAGTGCATCCAGACACATTCTCATGTGATTTCCCCTCATTGAATTCTGAATGTGTTTAAAGAAAAATAATATGGGCCATCCCATGAGTATCTGATAGCCCCATTACGCCGGCTGCACGGTGCAGCCACAGGTTTTTTAAAGCAAATTACAACTGCTTACACATAAGAAAAAAGATACATGAAAAAGAAAACAAAAAACATGACACTTAAGAAAGAAACTGCATGCACAGATTTGCAGAGATTTACAAATAACATAAAACCCAAACGTAAGTGATGTAGAACGAGAATAATGTTATGGGTTTTATGCCCTATGGGCATTAAACTTTAGTTCTGGGCCTTTATCATGAGCCCTTTAGTTAGGTCTTTTAATTAGTTTAGTCTCTTTTGGATTGGTTTTCCTTTACCAAGACTTTCCTTATTTTAGGTTACCTTTTATTAGTTTTCCTTTTATTAAGGTTTCCATACTATTTGAAACCCTATAAATACTCTTGTATGGTTTCTTTGAAACCTAGACTTGATTTATAATATTTGCTAATAGCATATTTTCCCTAAAGTGGATTCAAGTCTCTATCAGTAAGTCTTTATTTCCTTTTTGTCTAAAATAATTATCACAATGCAGTATAATCTATATCTGTAGTTGGTCTATAATGTGCACATATTCAACTCAATTGAACGTGTATCCAAAAGAATATTTTGAAGTCTTGTCAAATTTCAGCTTTAACCCATCTAGTTTGTACTGGTACACAGTAAACTATTTTTCCTATGTAGAAGACCCTGAAAAATGATCATCACAAGCCTCAAGTAAGACAACCACCTAAAATAATTCAGTACTTCTGTTTTAGGGTTATTAATTGAATTATTTCAAATAACTAACCAAGAATGATGCAAAGAAAGATAGGAGGAACTGTTGAAAGTTCAATATCATTTTGAAGGAAAGAATATTTTTTGTTTGAGAAGGAGCACATGAATCAATTTCCCAAATGTTTGGGTTACAGAAAATCTAATGTATACATTTTGCACGTCAGATCACGATCGCCTTATGAGCTATGTTGGATATTTTCATTTGCAAAGATATCCAGATTGATTAAAAAGTAAAAGAGCATATTCATTTATGTTCTACAGTAAAAATGAACATATCAAACACCATCAATAATGAAAAAAAAGGTTCAGGATAAACCTCTATTTTTGACTTGCAAAGATATCTAGATTAACTCAAATTACAAGAAAATGTTCATGTATCAGTAAAAAGAAACATGTCAAACATCATTAATAATGAAAAAGGGTTCAGGATAGACCTCTATTTTTCCGCCAACTTGTGGTTTATACATGACACATTCACGATACATCAAATTACTAGCTATGCTGTGATGCATAACAATCTCTCCACGCAACATTATCCGAAAATTTTCTGGCATATGAAGATATAAGATAGATACGTATGCCTGCGTAAAATAGAAGATATGGAGATTTTAGTACAGAATAGAAGCCACTGATATTTCAGCCTGAGCAATACTATTGAGAAAAGCAATTAAGTTTAGCAATTCAAAAACCTACTCGAAGAGAAAAAAGATGCTGCGCTGCAAGATACTCATGGGTGGATTTGCTTTCATGGGTACTCCTACGCACTTGTTTTTGTGCTCCAGTAATCATAATATCCTGCAATCAGCAGTCATTACTTTGGATTATGAACAGAGACTACTAATCCTGAATAGCTAATAAAGGCTACAACAGCAGACATATAATGCTTACCTTCATATTGGAGCAAAAATCAAGCTCCATATCCCCATTATCATTCAACCATAAGTTGAATATGATTATCCTAGTGCCACTATCTCCTATTTCATCAAACTGCTTACATATTAGGAGCAAATCAAATAACTCAAAAGCTAGAAACGCCCAAAGATTTGGGAGGGCAAAGCTAATCCGCTGAATTTATTTGATAACATACATAATATTTCAAACAATTGCATTGAAAGAGTTGTAAATAATTACGAATTTCTGGGATTATAGAATAACCAAGTTGATGAGCAATACTATATCATTCTGAGAAAGAGCAGTACTATATTTCACTCTTATGACTGCATTTGTTTCACTGAAAATGTGTTCTAGGGGATAATGTTCACTGAAAAATGTTTTCCAAGAAAATAATATTTTTTTTTAAAGGAATGTTTTTTCTGTTTTTATTGTGCATAAAAAATTAAAAAATAAAAATAAGTTATTTAGTTAGCCTATAACATGTGACTGTCTTGGTGGAAACGTCATCCTCTTTAAAAGAGAAACATTTTCTCTAATTTTAGACAGGTCTTTGGCAAATGGAAAAACATTTTATGCAGAATAAACTTTTCCTAGTTGCCAAACACAGGAAAATGAGAAAAAGTATTCTCCAACAAGCGTGCACATGCTAATATTAACAAGATTTTACAAATGTAAAGAGTACACAAAGATTCTGTAACACTATAGAGTTCATCAAACATATTGCAAAACCCATGGGACAAGTGCACCACACAGCCCAATCACTGTAGTCAACAGAGCAACTTAACTGCTGTCTCAAAGCTTTTAGCGAAATAGAGAAAAAGGTAAAGAAATAAACAAGAGGACAAAAGCTCAAGAAAGAAGAAGCAAAAAATAATTGCAGAAGTTGGAAAAAAATAATGAAGAAGCTAAATATGTGATCAGCACTTCAAAATTCAAATATCTGTGTTTAATTAATTAATAAATAGCAGATCTCGATAAAATAATAAATGCAAATTTAAATGTTCTATGAAAGATCTTGCATCTTACTTGATTTAATAATTCAGCTTCTGTCGTGAAAGGAGACCACTTCAGAATAACTGATAAGTTAGAAGAAAATTGTTTGTGACCATATCGATGTAGTCTCTTAAAGGAACTAGTTACTTTATCATACTCATAATCCACCTGCAAAAAGAACGCAACAACCCTCAGACCAAAGGTATAGAACAAGATATGAAATAAATTTAGAAAGTAAATTAAACAAGCCTAAGCTTACCATTGGCACGATTATATCATCACAACCCGTTTGTTTGAGAAAGGTATAAGAAAGGAGCCCAACACTTTGAGTCAATACCCTGAATCATTCATTAGTTAGAAAGCTTCAGATATAACTAGAAAAAAACATGCTTTGAAGAAGTTTCAAGAAACACCCTTTCAAAAAAAAAAAGTTTCAAGAAACACAATGAAGACAGATAACTAACAATTCAACCCAAATGTGGTTACCTACAAATAATTAAACATGAGATGTGTAAAGACTTTCTTTTTTTTGGTAAAAACCAGCTATCAACTAACATATTTTATGAAAAAGGAAGTTATGATCTAGAGAGTAAGCTATATAAACACAAATGAATCCATATATAATGTTCAAGAGTTACAAACAAAATTGGTGATCACATTAGTATCCAATACATAATAATCCAGCAAAATTCAAATTCTCTCCTTCAAATGTCCACCTTGTTCTTTATGTATATTGATTTTTTCGCGTTAAAAACTGCACCATATGTGCATAATTTATATCTATGGATACTTATAGTCAGTTAAAATATACAATTGCTCGTGTTAAAAATATGTTTCTTCAAGATATATCATGTTGTATTTCCTTCTTCAAAAATGTTTATTTTCCAGCAAACCCTTCATCAATCACTTTAAAAGCTTATTATTTTGTGTATGTGTTGTAAAATATAGTTTGAAGTTTATATTCATCTTCCTAATTAACAGAAAGTACTGGAGTATAAGTTGGAGTTTCGATATAAACCCAATAGAGAAAATATGAAATTATTTTAGTTAAGTTATAATTTGCTTAGTAGGTACTTGTATATGTACATGAACAATTTCTTAGATTTTTCAGTGAAATGTTTTCTATTATATTGTGTGCCATTTATATTGGTTGAGTACCTGAATATCAAGAATTATTTTTTTATGGGCTATCATAAAGTAACAGAACTACACTTGGTCATAAGTTGCTTCATATATGATAAGTTTTCTTTAAGAAAGTTCAGTAACAATCGACTAGATAGATTCAAGCACAAGTTAGAATCACTCTGCATTCTAAAAATGCAATAAGAAAAAAAAATCGCTTTTTGATGAATTTCCAATTAATAATGCTTCCAATTTCTCAAAAGGGAAAACGTTACCAGTCAGTTTCCCAAACTGACAGAAGGAAGGGTGGATAAACAAATGAGGGTAAGAAACAGAGTTTTTTTTTTTTTTTTGAAAGAAGGAAGGATGACTACAACTTATAGTAGCCATCAATTTGTATTAGAAAAAGAGAATGTACAAATTAGTGTGTATGGCCACACAAAAAAGTCAAAAGTTTACAAGCAAAAGTATGCAAAAATCAACCGAAACCCCACTCGCTCATGAGATGTGATACATGATGTGTTATGTTCTCTACATAACAAGAAGCAGAGTTAATGTGATGATTTGCCTTGAAGTAGTTTTTTGGGCTCCTCTAAGTCAGTAGATGTTTCAAATGTATTTGGTTTCTACAATTACTCATGTGGCCACTAATCATCAATGAAAATAAAAGTACTACAAACCATGAAAAAAAATATAATTTATGAGAATGAGCTCCAAGTCGTATGTTAACGCTAGAAAACGATAAATCATTTTGATATCAAATTGTTTAAAGATCAATAGCCTGGTGGAGAAAAACATAAACTGATTATTCAGAATACCCATCAGAATACATTTCTATTTTTCAAAAAGATCACAGATATTTCTAAGAGATACAAAGCAAGAAGCTTCACCTTTGCCTCCGGCAACGGCTGAAAACAATCACATCCGATCCCAGCCGCATGGTACTGGTCTTAAAACCATTTCCATCTGGTTAATAACTTTGGAAATCAGTATAAATCTCCAGATGGAAGGAAAAAAATATAGAAATTGGAACAAAGGATCCATACACTGTCCAATTGAGGATCCTGATTGTTTTTCCGAGAACCCAAAGCTCATACACCGCCGCAAGCATCCTAAATCCATTCCTCCTCCGTTATCTAAATCATAAGTTCAAATGCAAGTTTAACTTGAAATTCAAATTTATCCAGAAACTTTTCCGAAACCACAAACAGATTACCTTGGACCAATAATGCAGGACTTCCGTTTCTCGGAACCGTAAATTTATCTATTTTGACAGAAGTTGCTCCATTTTGTACCTAGCAGATGAAATCCAATGATCAATCATATTATAGATATTTGGTGATTAAATACAATCATATTACTTTAAAGACAACCATGCAAATATTTTTCATGATATACAGCGCTAGTCATAACAATATAGAAATGTGAATATGTGGTTCGACTGCATAAAAAAGAACTTATGTTACATAATGGAGAATAAGAGCTACCTCATCAACTGCATTATCAAGTAGTTCTGCGATAGCTTCAGCAGAAGAAAAAGAAACACAACACATATCAGCACATAAAAATTACATGATGAGAGTCAGTGCATTAGTATACCAAAAGAACATTCGAGTCATACCACCAAAAACCCACTTATGTGATGTTGCATTTGAATGTAGGAATCTGGGATGGATACGTAGATGATTTATTCCATCTAGAAAAGTTACCAATCAATAATTAGATATAAAGCTTATTTCAATCAAAAAATTCATATGAGATGCAAGTTTTTTGGTACTCATTCTCCAAAAGAGAAGAGAGAGAAGACAAGGAAATAAACAACATGAGGTGCCTTTCTCTTTATAACTGTTATTGTACCCAATTTATCAGTCTCAACGTCTATCAATGATGTAATAGTAGTGCCCTTAACTAGTCTTGAGCAAATGGAAAAATGAAATGTAGAACTCTGCCTGTTTGAGAAATATTATATTTCTCTCTCTTTAAGTAATGACACTATTTCTCAAAAAAAAAAAAGTAATATGACACTATCTTTCATATTTAATTAATTTTTGCATGTTTGATTTTGAAGCTCAAAATGAAGCATCTAAAGCATAAAGATGTCTTCTTATATTTTAAATATCTGGGTGAGGAGGGAGAGAATTGAAATTTCAGCCAAAAAGTGAATACTTTTATGTGATTACATACTCCAAATGAAGTGTTAGACCTTTAAATCTTCTTAGTACAAATGATCATTATGTTCATATTCTAGAGTAGCATTGCAAAACATTCAGCAGTATGAAATATCTTCACAAGAAACATTGATATGTACTTTACTAAAGGGAAAATAGTAAACTACGATCAAGAAAGGCAAAGGTAGACTTTGATTCTAATAACAATGAATATAGCAAAAAATATAAGGCATCAAATTAAGGTTTTAAATGGACTAACTCTGTGATAGGATAGCCAATGTGGAAGTTTTTTCATAGATATTGTAGGATTTGGTTTAAAATACATAAAATGACCTATTTAGATTATTCAACATTTAAGGAAATAACCTTTAAATCAATAGTCAACCAAATTTTCTTGACGAGAATCAAATATCCTAACTTAACCGTGATACTCGTGTAAATTTACTAAGGCCTGGTGATATGAAAAATTAGGGATAAATTAAATTTCTTCATGTTAAAACACTAATGACCTGTTATCTCATTGTAATCTAAAACTTTACCTCAGGAGATGTGCTTTAAGAAACTTCTGTCAACTTTTGATAGCTACGATGAATGTACAAATCTAATGCAAAAGTCTACGAATATAAACAGTAATGGGAAACAAAATGGAATAGGCATGTTACTATAGAGAAAGACACCCAATCCTAAGTTCAAACTCTCACAACTAAAATTTTCTCTATGTATTTTAACAATCACCCTTGGAATTTTAGTAAGGTAAGAAATAATCATCTCAATGGCATGGGTTTGTCAAAGAATCAGGTAAAGTGATAGCACAAAATGAATAAGAGAAAGGAAAATACTTTGACATATAGGTAAGGTAGCTTGTCCAACGTCATAGTCACCAGAACTCCAGAACTGTCGGCAAAGAGGAACAGGCGAACAGAATGATGAAGATGGAAGACAATTCTCATTGGTCGATGAGCTTCCTTGATCTGTTGCACAAGAACCACTGTTTGAACTTCTTCTTTCCTCAATTTCCTGTTTTATGGAAAATTCTCGACAGGAGAATTTGACAAGTGCAGTTTCAGAACTTGGTTTCTCTCTAAAGTTGTCTGAAAGCAAAACAGGTTTGGCATCTTTGCCATTTACATCTTCAGTCTCTTCATCGCTGCACAAGTCTATGATGTCTGGAGGGTTCATCCTAAAGACTGAAATCAGAGAGCGGTATGGTGAACCAGGAAACTAGGAAGAACTGTTCAAATAATGATGTGCGTAAGAATACTATTAGCATGGATTTGATATTATTCCCATTTCAAAGTTATGACACGATTTGTTTCTCCCGAACACTTTAATCTTGTGACATGCACCCAAATACTTAAGATATATGTAAGCCTTACATGACATGGAATCTAATTCATAACATCAATCCAAAACTGGATCAGGCTAATTATAACTATCATGTCGTTATCAAATTCTAAGTAAGTAAAACTCGAGTTGATATTAAACCATGATTTTTTTGAGAGGGTATAATTAGCCATTAGTTTTCTTTGGAAGGTATTATAAATCATGTTATTAAGAAATCTATCTCTTTCGATACTCCTACTCAAGTTAGAATGGGGACTGCGAGGCCACAAATGTGCAGCTTGGATATTATTGGAGAGGAATGGTGCTGAGCAACAGTATGAGAACAATGACCAGAAGATGGCTGGAAGAACATAGAAAGAATAAAATCACACTGCCGAAGAAACTGTTTGCGAGGTCTTGGTAATAGCTTTATTAAGCATTAGGCTTCTAGTGCAACGACGTGAAGCAACAAATGATCACTGCATTGAACAGACTTCTCAGGCATTCCAAACTGCCTTACAACCGTTGAAAGCTCAAAAGCGAGCTAACAAACAACAAAAGATTCATAAGGGGGGCTCAACAGTTGAGCAAACAGAAAGAGACTGGGAGTCCACAGAGGAACAGATCAACCACAAATGGAGCAAGGTTTCCGAGTCGCATCAAGGCTCATGGGCCCACCAGTTGTGGCAAAGATAAAGAAAGGACTTCTTGTAGAGTAAAATTAGATTCTATACAATATAAAAAAATGATATTTCTTCTAATTCAAATAAATCCGATTCATGTCTAATTCCTAAAACTAATATGACCCAAAACCCACCTTTATACTCTTGTTTCAGTTTTCTTACGAGTGTATATCTTTTTACATAATCAATAGACGGGTGACTAGGTCGCCGCTGTCATCCTTTTGCCCTTAAAAAATGTTCAATCAACCAATTAACACAAGCATGCATACAAAACCAATAAGCATACCAAGATTCATGAAATTGATGGAGAAAGGCAAAGAAATCCTGAGTTGTATTACAAGGATCAATGTTCCGATAAGATTTGCACAAAGTGAATTGGATGAATACAATGTTAATGTGTAGCCCTTTAATTATAAACTTTTAAACTCCCTACAAAATGAGAAAGATAATCCTAGTCAAAGTAGGACAAAAACAAGGTCCCAAACAAATAGGAAAACCAAATCATGCTAAAGTTAAACAATAAAACATGAATTCAAGTCGAACTTTAACACCCTGTAAAATTCCCCCTGCGGGATGTAAAAAACCTAACTATCCCTACAAACTGAGAACCATAATCCTAGTCAAAGTAAGACAAAAAACAATATTTGAAAACGTATATGAAAACTAAAAAGTGCTATAGCTAAAAGCTAAAACATGGTTCTGGTAAAACTTAACACCCTATCAAATTCCCCCTTGCAGGATGCGAAAACCCTAGCTCTGCCGTTAGCCGGGGGTGGTGGTCGGTTCATAATTCTTTTGTCACCCATCCTTATATTTTTGTTGTCAGTTTTCTTATGCATGTATGTATATCCTAGTTATCATTTTGCCCTTCATAAAAAAATGAGCATGCTTGTGAAACCAAGGTTCATGAAATTGAAGAAGAAAGGCCAAAGAAATCCTGACATGTAATATCGGGATCAATATTCTAATAAGATTTACACAAAGTGAATTGGATGAATACAATGTTAATATGTAGCCCTTTTTTTTATATGCTCTTAAAGTCTACTCCCTACAAACTGAGAAACACAATCCTAGTCAAAGTAAGACGAGAAAAAAAAAGACAAACTAAATTGTCAAGTTAAACACTAAAACACGAATTCTAGTCAAACTCTAACACCCTTTCAAACTCCTCCTCCAGGATGCAGAAACCCTAGCTCTCTCCTTTAAGCTAGAAAGAACTTTTCCATCACCTCAAACTCATGTAAGTATAACTGGAGAGAGAACTGATGAGAAACATAATCCTAGTCAAAGTAAGACAAACACAAAATTTAAAAAACAAATAGGAAAACTAAATCTTGCTCAACTTAAACACTAAAACACGAATTCTAGTCAAACTCTAACACCCTTTCGAATCCCACCTGCGAGACGCCAAAACCCTAGCTCCCCCCTTTAAAAGCTGGAAAGAACCCTTCGACTACACCAAACTCAGGACGTCAAAAAATTATGGAAGTTCAATCGGAGGAAGAGAGGTCTCAATGTTTAATTACGCTGCAAGTTCTGGCAAGAGAAAGCACATGAAAACCTTTGTCCTTGCTTCCAAGCAACAAAAACTCATCAGCAAGATTTCTTGGAGTTGGCAAATCAAAGTCGCACGAGAAGACCGAAATCTGCAAAAGCTTTCCCAAGGAAAGTATGAATTTACCGTGGGAAGGAGGTCGGATGTGGTGAGAGCCGCCGGCGGCAGGGACGGCGGCGGCGAGTCGCCAGCCGGCGGCGTAATCGCAGGAAAGAAGGGGAAGTGGCCGCAAAAAGTAGGAGGGGAAGCGGAGCCGGTGGCCGGTAGCAATTAGAAGTCGCTAGAAAGTGGCCGCACATGTCTGCGCGGTTCACGAGGTAATTGGGACCATCATATGCATCTTGGGTTTTCTATATCAAGTAAACTTGTCCTTAACCGCTTAAATGGCATAAATTATGATACTTCCTTTTTAGAATTTTACATGGTCACATAATGCAACATTTTTTTACCTTTTTTTAATATTTTTCCTTCTTCTTCAATAGCGGAATAATAATAATAATAATAACGACGACAAATATGAAGAGTCATCAACTTCTTACCAAACTTTTTATAACTTCTAAAATGAAGAATCATTAACTTCTTACCAAGTCCTTATAACTTCTAATGCACATCTCCCTCCACCTTTTTCCCCTCCCATTAAATAGAGCTAAAAAGTTGTCCACATACTTTCTAGAATTATTATATGTAACATCCAATTATAATTTTTTTAAATTTAAATTCTAAGTTATAAGATTACAAATTTTAATCTTTTCTTCATCAAATTTTATCTAAAATTTTATTAACTTATTTTTTTAATAATTAGGAAATATCATTTTCAACCTTACTTCCTTAATACAACAAAAAATTTATAAAAAATAAAACTAAGAGTATATTATTTAATAATTATTAAATGTTTTCATCATATTGCTACTTTTATTTTTTAAAATATTTTTATTGTATTAAAAAAGATTTAAAATATATTTTGTATAAAATATAAAGTTAACATAATTTTAAATGATATCTTTTGAAAGACTTGATTGACAATTTACAATAAATTTTGAGAATAATCAATTTATAGTATAAGGTTGGACAACAAAAAAAATTATAGTGAATGGGGTGTTTGATAAAATAATCATATTTTTTATTTATTTCATATTTTACTCACATTAGCTTTCACTTATTATTATTAAAAAAACAAACATATCTGTTAAATTATTGCATAGTGAAACGTCTAAACCTCTTCATGAATGGTCTAGAATAAAACTATCTCGCTTCAACATGGACCATTCATAATTCATAAATGAGATGAAAAATTGAGTTTGTTTCACTTAGAACTTATTCGATTTAATTAATAAAAAATATTTAATAAGTATTAATATCTTATATGTTTAGATTAAAATTATTGATAATATCAATAAGTAATTACAATATTTATTAAAATAAATATTAACTAAGATGTATTTCTAATTATCAAATAATAATATTAAAAAAATATGAATAAAGAGTGATATAGTTGATAAAAAAAAGTCAACAACTTTAAAAATAAACAGGATACTTTACTTTCTTTTTCAACTTATAAGTTGTTACTCTAATTTATAAGTATAATCTTTTATTTATTAAATATAAAGAAATTATAAAATCAATTTATTACTATTTTTAAATTATTTATAAGCTTAGCTAAACAGACTCTTTAGGAGTGTTCACGGGTTAGGTTTGACCCGACCCGAACTAAAATCCGACCCAACCCGATTGATTTTGTTTCGGATTGGGTTGGGTCGGATTGATGACAAGTTAGTCATCGAATCCGATTCAACCCAATTTTCATTGGGTCGAGTTGGATCGGATCGGATCATCGATTACCCGATTGAATTCTTATATTTTTAATTATTTTTTATACCAATTATATTTCAAAAAGAAAGAAAAATATATTTGTTTTAAAGGTTTGTAATTATTTTAAAGGATATAAAGTATAAATTTTAATATATTTTTAATTTAAAATAATATAAAATTCTTATCAAGAACAAATTAGTTTAAATTTAATAAAAATATAAAAAAATTCGGGTCATCAGGTTGGGTCTTGTTGAACGGTTTCGAAAAATTGAGATTCGTACCCGACCCATTGACGATCGGGTTATGATCGGGTCGATTAGGGTCCAACCCGATCAACGATCCGATCCAATCCAATTGAGATTAGATCAATTCGGATCATCGGATTCATCGGGTCGATCCGATCCGTAACTTAGTTGATAAAAAATACCTGATAAGTATTTTTAAGTCCTAAATTTTATTTTAAAATATAAGTATTTACATATTTGGATAAAAGTGTTGACAATATCTAGGGGTGTTCACGGATCGGATTTGACCCTATCCGAACTCAAATCCGACCCAACCCGATTGATTTTGTTCAGGTTGAATTGGATCGGGTTGATGACAAGTTAGCCATCGAATCCGATCCAACTCAATCTCCATTGAGTCAGGTTGGATCGGGTCGGATCATTGGTTTATCCTATTGATTTTTTTATATATTTTAAATTATTAATTTTATAATATTTAACCTTAATTATATTTTAGAAAAAAAAGAAATATATTTTTTAAAGGTTTGTAATGATTTTAAATGATATAAAATATAAATTTTTAATATATTTTAATTTTAAAGTAATATAAAATTCTTATAAAGAACAAATTGATTCAAATTTAATAAAAAAGATATATAAAAGTTTGGGTCATCGAGTTTGGTCGGGTTGATCAGGTTCGAAAAATTGAAACTCGTACCTGACACATTGACGATCGAGTTAGGATTGAATCGGTTCGGGTCCGACCCGATCAACGATCTGATCCAATCCAATTGAGATTGGATCGGTTCGGATCGTCGAGTTCATCTGGTCGATCTGACCAGGTGAACACCCCTAACAATATCAATAAGTAGTTACAATATTTGTTAAATTAAATATTAAGTAGGATATTCTTGAAGTTATATGATAATAATATTTAAAGAATATGGTTAAAAAAATAATATAGTTGGTTTAAAAATAAGTAAAGAGCTAGAACAATAAGTAGGGGAACAATAGTTCGAATCCTACTTATTTTTTCAACTTACCAAACATGATTTTTTTAAATCAACTTAGCTAAGCCAAACTGACCCTTAGATTTAATTTGTTTGACATTCTGATAACTTAAGGAGGTATTTACTACACTATTTCTCAACATTATCTAACAAAAAGATTATCCCTTAATAAATTATCAGTAATATGCATTACCCTATTTACCATATATAAATAATCCAACTAGCAATTCGCATATATCATGTTACCAAATATCCTTTATATCAAGTTAAAAATTTTATAGTATTAAGTTAAAATTATAAACTTAAATCATAAATTCGCAAATCAACGTACTAAGTAATAATATCCTTTAAAATAAAATAATAATAATACAATATTTAAAATTAATATTAATAAATATGTTATTTCAATTATAATACTTATAATTAATAATTAGTGATATATTTTCATTGATAATACAATAACAATAACATAATATTATATAAATATATTTAAAATTAAATAATATTAATTATTGCCATCAATTTAGTATTGTTGTATATATTCTTACTTTTATATAGTGTTTATATTTTATTTCGGAAGATTTAGAAAGATGAACATATTTTATTTCGATCAGTTATCAATTTCACCATTACGGGTCATGACTCTGGTGTCACGGCCGTGACGGTACAGGGGATCTTCCTATTCGGTCTGATTCTAGTTTATACTATTACATCCGTATAATATGAGAAAACTAGAAGATGTAAGAACACGATTTTGGGTAAAAAGGAGACATAGAATCTACGTTTTGAAGCATTATAATCCTAATTCAAAATAGAATCAAGAGCATGATCAAAGGTCACGTAAGATTAGGGAAAAACACTATCATAATCATGAGAGAAGATATCCAGGGAATTATGAAAAATCTTGAGAACCCTAAGACATGATCAACCATATAAATATTAGATCTACAAGTGATCCGCCACAATATACACCTTATAGCCTAAGCTTATTATCCCGATCTTTGTCACGTGTTCTCGTCGTTCTTCTGCAGCGATTCTTCTCCTACAATTTTCTCCCGGTTAGGAGATGATCATCCACCAATAGGAGAAGGAACTTTCAGCTTTACCTTGAGATCTTTTGAGTAATGGCACAGGGAGAAGAAGACTAGGGTCGGCTAGGAAAAAAGAATAAGATCTTTCTGGGAGGAAATATTTATAATCCTAGAGTCCAGGTTCATTGAACAATCGAATTTGTTTCAAATTTAAATAAATTTATAATTTTAAATTAACTAGGATTCAGATTTTTATTTCCTAGTTATGAAGATATCCTTGGAGGAGATAAAATATAAGGAGATAAAAAAAATGTATCTCCTAATTATGAAAATATCTTTGGAGAGAATAAAATTTGGGGAGATAAAATCTGATGGGCTTTGAATTTGAATTCGGTTATAAATGATGTCTTTTTGGGATTGAAAAATAGAAAAGTTACATAATAACCTCCTTAAAACTAAATTCATCCTCGAATTTGGAGATACAGATATCCAACCCAAAAGCTTCATTAAGTCCCTAGTGGAGTCCAACTACCCATTGGTTGGGTTTGGGTTTTTCAAATTCGAGCCTTGGTTTCATACCACGAATCAAAGATTCCTCCTAGCAAGCATATCCGACACAACTTGATAATCCAAACCATGTCTAAAAAAATGTGATTTAATTAATTCAATTTTTTTGGTTTTTTATGGAAATATGAACATATTTAATTTGGAGAGAAATGTAAGGTAATAAAATAATAAAAAAATTGGAGTTAAATATCTGATTCTAGTTACCTTTTTGGCACAATTCCATATTTGGGTTACAATAACTTTGATGTTCCTACTTTTATCTATATATTTTTATTTGGTAATTTGCATTTTCGAGAGAAAAAAATATGGATGTTCAATAATACAAATATTTTGTATTTATCTAGTCTTATTTGAGCACATTTTTCACATAGGCAATGTTTTCAAATTTGATTTTGTAGACCATTTTAGTTTAATCATATTAAAAAAAGAAAAAAAATGCAGGTGACTAAACTTATCTAATATGCGTTAGATCGGATTGGGTCTATAGTAGATCTTTCATAAGACTCGACCAAACTTGAGCATGTTGGGACGGATTTGTTATTAGATTGGGTCTCACCTAACTCGTGAACAACTCTAGGGCTTTGTTTGAGAACTAATTATTAGAGGGATGGAATGAGAGGATGAAGTATATGGTGGGGTAGTGGAGAGTGGTGAATTATTATTAAACTCGTGTTTGAATAAAATTTTATGATGGTGGATGGACTAAACTAAATCATGTCATGTTTGAATAATTTAAATAAAAGTCATTTATATCATTTATTATATATCATTATTTATGACCCTTAATAAATATATTATATATTTATTTGATTTATTACAATAATTATATATTTATCGTATCTCTTTACATATTTTTCTCTTATATTTAGTATTTTTTTCCTCTTAATGTATTTTGTTTCTCTTTCACAATATTTTTTATCTTTTTATTCTCTTAAAAAACAAAGATAAAAAAGATCGAAAATGAAAGATAAACATAAAAAAAAGTGAAAAAATTAATATTATCATTACA
>LTAE01008890.1:0-13150 GCA_001647135.1 Pontederia paniculata
TTCATATCTGATCGACCGGTCATCCTTCTCCTTGCCTCTATATATGTATTCCTACTTTAATGTTGGTCGACCGCTTCATATGCTTAGGATGACCACTGCACACGTAGTTCTTCTGATATATCTTCCATGTGCACATGTCGTCCATTCCTTCATCTCAGGTCGACTTATCAACTCTGAACTTGAACATATCCTGTTACAGAATTCAGCTCAACAAGTTCATCAGTATAGACTAAGTTACCTTACAAATTTGTGATCATCAAAGCACTCTCGGGATCCTAGATTCAACACTAAGTTCTAGTCAAAGCATCACGTGATTAGAACTTGGCTGGTTTTAGTTCTTGGTTCTTGCCGATGGCTTGAACCAATTTTTTTTCTTTGTAATTTTCTTTAACTTTCCTTTCTTTTTCAATTTTTTTCTTGACTTTATTTTGGGTGTTATATTTTTATATTGTCTGAATTTTTTAATTAGCTCATGCTTCTAATTAAATCACTAATTTCTATTATAATATTTTATCTTATCTTAATTATTATAATATTACACTATTTTTTGTTACTCTAATTAAAATAATATTATACTATTTTCTATTATTCTATTTATTAAAAAATTATTTGAAATTAATTGTTTTTATTTTAATTTTTTTGTTCCGTTGCTCCTTTTTATCTAAATTCAAATTTATGTTTCTCTATTTTAAATTTTAAATATTTATAATATCTTAATTATTTTTTGGTATTTATAATATCTTAATTTTTTATAATATTTACTTAGTTCATCCTTAATCAAACTAAATTTTTCTATAATATGCGATATTATTATTTGATATAATATCGCATTAAATTTTATTTTCTTATTTAAATGGGTAAATAATAATAATTATTATTAGTATTATCTTAAAGCAACTTCATATTATTAATTAATTTAATAGGCATATAAATAAATGAAAATCAATTATTATAAATATAGATATATTTAATTTAATATTTTTTATCTTTTAAAAAATAAACTTATCTTTTAGTTCTAGAAGTTCATCCAAATACTCATCGAACTAAAACATATAATCAAGTTTTTAGTTCTTTATTTTTACACTTTTTCATCCAAACACCGAATTCGAATTTATCTATCTAATCAATTAGTTCTTGGGGATTAATAAGAACTTAAGTTCTTGCATCCAAATGGCCCCTAAAATTATTTATGCCCCAAAAATTTTCTTTGATTCGCTATAGGTATATTTTGTAGGGACCAACAACTTTCGTCCCTAAGGTTACACTAATAGCAACAAAACCTTCTTAGTCCCAAAAAATATACTTTTACAAACTAAAATCTTTAAGAACCAACAAGTTTGATTTTGAAAGCTATATATCTCTTTTTGTTTATATATTATTAGACATTCTATGTAGTTATTTTAGGAACAAACCGTGATACTAGGATTACGAAGTTTGTTCTTAATGTATAACTGATATTATGTTATACATATATGGACATTCACCACGAAGACGAAAAACAAGCGAGATAAACTGCTAAGGATCGGAGACTTTTGGGACATGGAACATGTCGGGCTTTCTCATTTCATAGACATTGTTCATTTGGTTTACAATAAGGAGGGAATCACCCTTGACTTATATATATACGGTAAAACCCCAAATAATTTGTAAGGACATTTAAGTGGATTCTATGATATTTAGCCTAAAAATCCCTATAAAAACAGTCCAATAGGCCCTTTTAAGCTGCTAAAGCCCAAAATCCCACCAACCTCCCAAATATAAAAACCCCTAAACTCTAAAGCGGTCTCAATTTCTCTCATTCACACTCTCTCTCTTCCTCTCATTCTCTCCACCAGGAATCCTCTATAAGATTAGAATTTCATCTCCTCTCTTCTACATTGTTGGAGCTCATGAAAGATAGATTGTGTGGGATAAAAACAGAGCTAGAGCTAGAAGGAGATTAAGGAAATGAACTATTAGCGCAAGAGATTTGGTGGGGGAGCAAGGATCAAAGGGGAAAAGAAAAGGGTTTAGCTCTAAACCCTCAGGTATGTAATAGGTGAACCCACCTCATTCCATTTGGTTGTAATTAGGGCTTGATTTCCTTATCTTCATCATGCATATGATTATGGGAGTGTTAGATGATGATTTATGTGGAAGTTGAGTTTAGGAGCTAAGATTTTTATGTCATGATGATTGATTTGATTAGGGCTTTGATGATTTAAATATTAATCATATATGATTGAGACTTGAAAATGATTACTCCTTAATGTTCAGCCCTAAAATGTATTCTAAGGAATCTTATATGGAGTTATGATTATGCTTATGTAAGTTCAAGCTTCAAAGTGATTTCTTATTTTCTGTCAAGATTCTGTAATCAATTTTCAAATAGGTTTTTTGATATGTTTTACTTTTCAAAAATTAAGTATGATATATGTATGGATAGATATTAAAGTCTAGTTTATGTAGAATCAAGAATTAATGCAATCTGAGGTGTATATAGGGAGATATGATCGAAATACTAACGTAATGTCAAGATGTCCTGAATAATGATGTGTCTAACTCGTGAAATTCATCATAAATTACAAGGTTTTAATTAAGGAATGAAACTTATTGAGTAGTTATATGAATGTGTGATCTTATATCAGAACTTGGAATGACCTGAAAACAATAAGTATGATGAGTTATGAATGATTTATGTCTTAGCTGTGAAATTACCGAATATGAAATTGATGGACAGAATTGTATGATTTCTTGAGGATAAATGGTAAAGAGATAAAATATGAAAATCTTATATGTAAGCCCCTTGTAAGTATAATTTAAAGGAAAATTATTATATCACTAAATGGGTGTCTTTTAATTAAGTTATGAAATTTATATTGACAATGTGTCAAATCTGTCCAAGGTTGAAAATGGATGTCTTATGTTGAAATGATGAAATTATCTTGTAATGAATAGTATAGTTATTATCAAGAAGTAAAGGTAGAATATGAAGAGTTGATTGTAAAAGGTTTAGATGAGAAATTTATGATATGAGTTGATGATTATGAGAGTAAATTATCCTTAAATGATGTTTATAACATAGGAGGATTGCATAAGGTATGAATGTTTATATGTTCATTGGTCATTCTTATATGAATTGATCATGCTATAGACCTTATGAGGGATCAAATTACCATGTTATGATCATGCTATGATCTTATAATGAGCAAATTGAGTAAGCTATGAATATGATATTTTTTCTGAAGGCATGATAAGTTGAAGTCATGATTTCACAATGTTATGAATAATATAATGTATGATGAGAATTCTAAATTGGATCCTTAGGTCAAATGCCCACAGTTTTATGTTCCTATTCTTAATTGGTATGCTAAGAACCCTAGAACATAACAATTCACTCATATATGAACTCCCTTGAGGATGATAGGTTCATATGTATGAAAGGATTGAATTTGGGATTGAAATGAGGGTGAGAACGGGTTATGAAATATTCCCAATATGATGACCTATGATTTAGGGTTATGTCAGGATATTGATGTCATATGTTAAGTGAATTAATGAGATATGCCTCTTTTAATTTTTAATCCATTTATACATTAATTATGTGTTTGAGTTGTTCTTTATGATGACAAGGAAGACCTTTACATATAACTAATGGGAGGTGGGCCTCCCCTGTATCCGGGTTCATGCAGGTATTGATGTGAGTTATAAGACGACTCAGGTGGCGGCATTTCTGACCGGAAGTGTTAATGGTCATTAAGTTGAATCATTTATTTTGTGCTTTCTAGATCGAGTCATTTGTACTCATATTTTGAAAGTATAGTCCAAGTCCATGTATGGCCTATGGGTCTTTAAAGTTGCAAAGTAGAATGAAAACTTTATGTGGAGGATATGTAATAAACACAATAATGGATTTATGTTAGAGCCCATTATGGATATTTGGGCTGGATCCTAATGATTATGTTTTTGCTGCAAATATCAAGTTAAATTTTCAATTTTTGTGTTTTTAAGTCTTCTGCTGTATTTAAACCATGATGCCATAAGAAAAGTCCATGTAACGGTCCAAAATTTCGTCCGGCATGCATATGTCCTTGGTCGGATTTTCGAGGCGTTACATTTTGGTATCAGAGCCTAATGTTGGCTCTAATTTGTATAAGTCTAGGATGTCTAAGTCCATGTGCAATCGTCATGAGCAACCACTGAGCCGTAAGAACTTATTGGTAAGTGTTCATATAACTAATCTTATGAGATGTTTGGATGTATAGTTGAAGGAATGTTAAACTCTCTTTTAAATTTCAATTATGATTTGAGGTATGAATTAATTTGACGTTCATGTTGACTACATTTAATGAGCAAATATGATTCTTCGGTCTTGCATTGATCTTAATGATCTTAAGGTATAGAAAAACAAGTTGGATTCGCTCAAATCAAATGTTTATAGACCAAGTTATGGATTGTAATTGAGGAAAAAGTCTAAAATGATGAGGTCCAAGATTTGACACTTGAATGTGATTGTTGGGTGACTATTAATTAATTTAGTCTTGGAGATGCGATAGTTGATTGAGATTGAGAAAATTGTGAATGAACTTCTAAGACCAATGAAGAGGGAGAATGAACTCAATGTTGAATTCTTGAAAAGAATAATGATAATGTGATATCTTTTTATAAATTGGACATGATTGCCATATAAGGGTTTATTAATGACGTCATAAGTTATGGAAGAAATAATTGATGAATGATACTCGATATAAGAGTGTGCGACGAAAGTGTGATGAACCATTCGTGTTAAAGATGATAAAAAGTTCAATGGATTATTGGGGAGTCCATGAATAAGCAAAATTCGAGCACAAATTTTATTTTTAAGGGGGATAGAATGTAAAATCCCAAATAATTAGTAAGGACATTTAAGTCCATTCGATGATATTTAGCCCAAAAATCCCTATAAAAATCATTTAAGTCCAATAGGCCCTTTTAAGCTACTAAAGCCCCAAATCCCACCAAGCTCCCAACTATAAAAAATCATAAACCCTAAAGTGGTCTCCATTTCTCTTATTCACACACTCTCTCTTCCTCTCATTCTCTCCACCAAGAATCCTCTCTAGGATTAGGTTTTCATCTCCTCTCTTCTCCATTGTTGGAGCTCATGAAATAAAGATTGTGAGGAATAAAAAAGAGAGCTAGAGCTAGAAGGAGATATTAGGGCAAGAGATTTGGTGGGGGAGCAAGGATAAAACAGGAAAAGAAAAGGGTTTAGCTCTAAACCCTAAGATATGTAATAGGTGTACCCACCTCATTCCATTTGGTTGGAATGGGTGCTTGATTTCCTTATCTTCATCATGCATACGATTATTGGAGTGTTAGATGATGATTTATGTGCAAGTTGAGTTTAGGAGCTAAGATTTTTATTTCAATATGATTTATTTGATTAGGGATTTGATGATTTAAATATTAATCTTATATGATTGAGCCTTGAACATGATTACTCCTTGATGTTTAGCCCTAAAATGTATTCCGAGGAATTTTATATAGAGTTATGATTATGCTTATGTAAGTTCAAGCTTCAAAGTGATGTCTTATTTTCTGTCCAGATTCTGTAATCAATGTTCAAATAAGATTTTTGATCTCTCCAAAATTTAAGTGTAGGGATAGGTATTGAAGTCTAGTTTCTGTAGAATCAAGAATTAATGCAATCCGAGGTATATATAGGGAGATATGCTCGAAATACTAACCTATTGTCAAGCTGTCCCGAATAATGATATGTCTAACTTGGGAAATTCATCATAAATTGCAAAGTTGGAATTAAGGAATGAAACTTATTGAGTTGTTATATGAATGTGTGACCTTGTACGAGAACTTGGAATGACCTGAAAAAAATAGGTGTATGATGAGTTATGAATGATTCATGGCTTAGCTGTGAAATTACCGAATATGAAATTGATGGACTGAATTGTATGATTTCTTGAGGATAGACGGTAAAAAGATAAAATATGAAAATTTTATATGTAAGCCCCTTGTAAGTATACTTGATGTAAAATTAGTATATCTCTAAATGGGTGTCTTTCAATTAAGTTATGAAATTTATATTGACAATGTGTCAAATCTGTCCAAGGTTGAAAATGGATGTCTTTATTGAAATGATGAAATTATCTTGTAATGAATAGTATTGTTATTATAAAGAAGTAAAGGTGGAGTATGAAGATTTCATTGTAAAAGGTTTAGATGAGAACTTTATGATATGAGTTGATGATTATGAGAGTTAATTATCCTTAAATGATGTTTATAACATAGAGGATTGCATAAGGTATGGATGTTTATATGTTCACTATTTATTATTATATGAAATATGAATTGATCATGTTATAGACCTTATGAGGGATCAAATTACCATTTATGATCATGCTATGATCTTATGATGAGAAAATTGAGTAAGATATGAATATGATATTTTTTCTGAAGGCAAGATAAGTTGAAGTCATGATTTCACAATGTTATGAATAATATAATGTATGATGGGAATTCTAAATTGGATCCTTAGGTCAAATGCCCACAATTTTATTTTTCTATTCTTAATTGGTATGCTAAGAACCTAGAACATAACAATTCACTCATATATGAACTCCCTTGAGGATGATAGGTTCATATGTATGAAAGGGTTGAATTTGGGATTGAAATGGGGGTGAGAACGAGTTCTAAGATAAACATCACGGGCCGTGATGTGATACACGGGTTGTGAAGGAGTTATCACGGGCCATGAGAAGTTCTCACGGGCCGTGAAACCTGGGCCGAAGTCACAAAACACTATTTCGGTCACGACCGTGATGGAATATCACGGGCCATCACACGAAGAGACCCACAAGAAACTGCCTCGGTCACGACCATGATGGAATATCACGGGCCGTGACACTGACCCACGACACACCGTCTCGGTCATGATCGTGATGGAATATGACGGGCCGTGATATGATGTAACGGGCCGTGACATTGGGTCTCATGACCGTGATGGACTCCTCACGGGCCGTGATGACCAGTAAGTCATATTTAAGCTATATAAACCCTATTTTGAAGATGCTTATCATGATGTTACTTCATAATGCCTGGTCAAATCATTTGTATGCTATGCTTTATGCTTTTGTAAGGTAGAAAATCATGTTTGATGCTTGTGACCCACATACACCTCGAATTACATGAGAAAACCTTAACTAGGTTAAAATCACAAGATTGATTGCTATGCTTGATGTATTGTAAAGAAGATGATGCATGATGAATTAGTCGAGGCGCATTGGAGATGAGGGAAGTAGCCGATGGCGCTTTCCGAGAAGTGATGTCTCTTCACTAGTAATAGTGGGGTGTGCTTCCCAATATGGACCCCAGAGAAGGGTTGGCCTAGCTAGCTACTATAATGTGTGCCAATGTTACCCGAGACTCTTCTTGCAAAGATAATAATTGGCCTTATGATCAAGATGTTTAAGATGATGATGATGTGAGTCAAAGAGAACTCAAAATGGGTCATATGGCTGATATGTAAAGATGTAAATGTGAAAGGATGATGACCATGAACATAAGATGTTTAATATCATATATATTTCTTGTATGTGATGTTTGATGTTATGAAATATTCCTAAGATATACAAATGCCTTAGGATTGTGAAGATAATGCCAATATGATGACCTATGATTTAGGGTTATGTCGGGATATTGATGTCATATTTTAAGTGAATTAATGAGATATGACTCTTTTAATTGTTATCCCATTTATACATTGATTATGCATTTGAGTTGTTCTTTATGATAATAAGGAAGGCCTTTACATACAACTAATGGGAGGTGGGCATCCCCTATATCCGGGTTCATGCAGGTATTGATGTGAGTTATAAGACGACTCGGGTGGCAGCGTTAATGACGGATGATTGTACATAGGGAAGTGTTAATGGTCATTAAGTTGAATAATTTATTTTATGCTTTCTAGATCGAGTCATTTGTACTCATGTTTGGAAAGTATAGTCCAAGTCTATGTATGGCCTATGGGCCTTTAAAGTTGTAAAGTCGAATGAAAACTTTAAGTGGAGGATTAATAAACACATATAATGGATTTATGTTAGAGCCTATTATGAATTTGGACTGGATCCTAATGATTATGTTTCCACTGCAAATGTCAAGTTAAGTTTTTTAAATTTTGTGTATTTTCAAGTCTTCCGCTTTAATTAAATCATGATGCTATAAGAAAAATCCATGTAAAGGTCCAAAATTTCGTTCGGGACGCCTATGTCCTTGGTTGGAGTTTTAGGGCGTCACAATAATAAATCTCAACAATCAATGAATGTTCCTTAATTATGACATGAAGAAAAAAAATTAAGAAATAACTATCAACCTAGCTATAAATAGTCAAATCACATACGAGAGTTTTTCATTCTTCTTTTCTTTCTAGGTCAGCAATGACGATTGTTGTCGCATTAGATTTTTCATCATAACCTTTAGGTTCGATTCTAAAGGGATAAAGCTGGTGCTTTTGTGATTGAAATGATGGTAGGGCCACGTATTCTAGTGGAGCAAGCAAAGCTAGTGCCACTTGTGTATTCTTCCTAGATTTTGATTTTGAGGTTGCTGGTTATAATGCTGATTTCTGTAAGAAAAATTGAGCTTTAATCCAATGAGTTATGTAAGAATGTGGACTTTGATTCCTGGTTGGTTATGTCCATAAGGTATACGCGCATTCATCTGTTCTTCAGGGGATTTTGGCACATTATAATCAACTTATTGGCAATTTGCAGTCACATGATCAGGGGTCCACTTTGATCACATCTGATGGGGTTAACTATTATTCCTAAGGAATCTTCATAGAAAACACAATCATGTTTATAAAATTATTCTGGTTTACATTTTTCTTCTACAATACTCTTTGCACCATTCATTCAACTGTAGCCGTGAATTGATCCCAATTTTTAGTGCCAAGGATGGTAGCTCTTCGAGGCTTCTTGTTGTTGACCCTATCCCGCATTCAATTGTGGTAGTTTTGCTAACTTCTTCAATCCGCTTGTATCCATCTTGAGCATTGTTGGTCTTAAATATACCTCCAACTGTAGAATCTGACTAACCTTTGCTCTTAGGGGGTGAATCCACTATAGAAAGTCTATACAATCATCCAATTTTGAAAACCATGACGACGACACATTTTGATCATGTCTTTAAATCATTTCCAAGACTTCTAGATGATCTTATTTTTTTTCATTGGAGAAATGAGATGATTTGGTTCCTCATTCCAACAAATTTTCTATGAGGAAAGAATTTGTACAAAGATGTAGTGATGAGTTCATCCCAGGTCTTGATAGTTTCTAGTTCAATTGAACGAAGCCACACTTTGACCCTATCTTTGAGCATGTGAAGTCTGATACCATCGTTAAAAACATCATTGCATTAAAATTTGTCACAATTATCAATGAATTGATAAGTTGTTTATTAGGGTCTTTAGTAGATAGCCCTCAAAATTGATTATGGCCCAAAATAATAATTAATGTAAGATTAAGTTGAGAATTATTAGCATTCATAGTAGGCTAGGCTATTCTTGAAAAACTAAGAGCAGTGGGTGTACAAAAACTCTTGCAATGGCCTATTTGCATCAAGTTCTTCCATTTATGTATTTTGTTGGGTTATTCTAGGTTTTCTCTTTAAGTGTCTTTGGTTCTTTCCTAATTCTAACATTTTCTTTCCACATCTGGATCAAAATCTAGGAATTCTTCTGCACTACTAGATTTTGGCATACAAAATAAGATAAAAAGCAGAATTCAAGAATGTGAAGTATATGATAGGAACATAGAAAAAGGAAAAAAATAACAAAAGAACTATCTTAAAATGTGGCAAACTAATATAGCTAATCTAAACATAGGGCTAACCACAAATAATAGTGCGAATATGAATCTATAGAGAAATTGAATTTCGATCACGTAACTCACTTTGCTCTTTGCTAAAACCAAACTGGAGAAGAAAAAATTAGGTTTCAAATGCAAGAGAGAGAAATAAAATTAAAGACTGAAATAAATATTATTTTTTGAGTTTTCTTAATTTTAGCAAAATAGAAATAGGAAATCACAAGAAGAGATTAACACCAACTTAAGATATGTTTTTGAACTCATCCTTGTCATCTAATCAATTAAATTTTATAAAAAATAGTTAGGAATCGATTGGTGAGGTGATGACCTACTCTCACATATCAACATTCCCTCAATCCAAACTCTTGCATGATAGAGTTAGAGAAGCAAATAAATCACAACACAAATTCCTAGAAATCACCTTAAACCTTTTTCATGGCCTAGATGTCCTCCAGCTTATGCTCAGAAGTCAACTGCTAACAAACTCAATATCCGCTAGAATCCAAATGTGATAGGATGTTGCCCCTCAGCCATCAAATAATACCAAATACATAGAAGGTACCATCCCTTAAAGTCTTACTAACCTCTCGGTTCATTGTAATACTCGGACAATATAACCATCTTCTCATATGGATATCGTAATGAGAATTAACCTTGGTGTTTAAACTAGAGAATCAACAAAAAAGAATAGAAATCATATTACATAGAATCATGAGCAAGATAAGTAGCATCAATTAGAACAAAAACCACAGGCATTTTAGATAACAAAAACAAGTTCTATAGCAAATCCTAGTTTCAGCTAATAGATTTAGCCACAAATGTTCATCACAATGACTGAAGGATAAAGGAGTTCATATCCATGTTACACAACTAAAACCAAAAGAAACTAGGATACTCAAATCATTTTTTTCATAGCATAAATAGAAAGGCGACCAACTCTCGAGTCTCAGGATAAACGTCACTCCTCCTTTCAGAATTTGTGAATCCTTCTTTATGATGTCTACCATCCTCTTTCATACCCATAGGGTTTATATCCTTTTTCTCCTTTTCTTTGACATTTGTTCCATCGTTTTCCTCACCAAGAACAATTCAAGAATGTTGTAACAGCAGTCTTCTCCAAAAGTTGACTTCTTTCACCTTTTTTGAATTTTTCTATAGTGAGTTTTGGTCGAGTGTAAATTCATATTTTTTTATTGTTGTCATCCGTAAAAGTTCTAGGTGTGAACCTTCATGTTTAATTGCATGCCGTTCAAAATGTCGGGTTTAAATTTCTTCATTCTAGATTTCTTTAATAGGACAAGTATAAAAAATAAGGATTTCTTATGAAATTAATGATAGGTGGGAAAAACTTGGAAAACATAAATGAAACTCATAAAAACATGAAAAGACCATCCAAAAAAGATAGAATTATGCAATATAAAAGATTAGATTTGTGATCAAATGCATAAATTCACATGTAGAAATTAAGTTCCTTGTCATTAGTAAGCAAATGATGATCATTGATTATGTTGGCATTGGATATGATTTCTCATTGTATTTCCTTAATGTATTTCATGCTTCATGGTACCATGTTACATATAGTTGCTTTAAATATTAGGCTTATTATCATATGTGGCGACTAAGTCTCGTGGTGAAGAAAGCTTGCACATGTTACCGTGTTGAGTCATGTTATGTCTCTATTGTTTCGAACTTTATCGAGTCGTGAAACTATAAGATTTATATCAATGCATTTGATTAGTTCACTTAGAGACCTTTATGATCTACATGTTGATATAAGACATCGGCACGTATGCATGAAAGAGTTTTTATATTTGAATATTTTTATATATTCTTCTACGTTTAGTTTGACTAGTCAAGTAGTCAACCAAAGCATTGCAAATATATCATAGCGCCCCATAATGGTCTTTAAACACATACTCGGTGGTAACAAATTAAATATTCAAGTTTTATTGAAATATTTCATAACCCCAAATTTTTTGATTAAATTATTACGAATTTAATTACTTATTCTTATTAGAAAGAATTCATATTTAATGATTTTTTAAAGAATTAGTTTTTGTTATGAGTATTATAGTCCACTTTAGAAAAACTCATGGTGATATAATTTTCATAACTAATTTTAAATATTATTAGCACTAATATACCAATACAATATTTTTAACATTTTCTTAACATTAGTATTGACATAAATAATATTTTTACTAATAGTCTTTTATGGTGATGAGCGAAAAAGGACAAGTGAGAAAGATAGAGATATGAAAATTAGATTCTTTTTTGTTGTAACCTTTCACTTTGTTACTTTTTGTTTAATTTGTAATGTTTTGACTAGAATTCTATTATTACTGAACAAAATATATAATATCTTTTTATTAAAATATTAGAAAAATATTATATGGTTTTATGTTAAAAATGTTACAAAAAATATGAAAGTCATGGCTATTGAATATTACAAAACATATTATAATTATAAACATTAGTAGATAACTTATATAGTAATATTTATTAAAGGTCGCAATTTTTTTATATTAGCGATGACATTTAGCCATAATGTAAATATTAAGTAAATTCATATTTATGTAGTGAGCTAACAATGACAACTTAGCAATGCGCTAACAATGACACCTTAGCCATGCTCGGAATCATGATGAGACACCATGGACATAATGGCACAAGAGCGATGTTGAGACGTACGCCGCTATATCAGTGTCTCTATATCTTAATTTTAGCATGTTAAATTTATTTATAATGAAAAAAATTTCAGAACATTATGAATGTTCCACAATTATAACATCATGAACAAAATTTAAGAAATAACTATCAACCTATAAATAGTCAAATCACATACTAGAGTTTTTCATTCTGCTTTTCTTTCTAGGTTAGCAATGACGATTGTTGTCGCATTAGATTTTTCATCTCTAGGTTGGATTTCTCAAGGGGTAAAGTAGTCATCAATCACAGAGAGGAAGTATCTAGCGCCTCCTAAAGATGAAACACGAGAGAGACCCCAACAATTAGCATGGATATAGTCAAGGGTCGCCTTCGTTCTATGTACTGCCTTGCCGAAATGATGCCAGCGCTGCTTGCCGAAGACATTGCAGAAGTTGATTTCAGAAATCTTCTGACCTCCTAGAAGATCTCTCATGCTGAGAATGTTCATCCCATTCTGACTCATGTGTCCAAGCCGCATATGCCACAACTTTGACACCTCTGAATCTGATGAACTAGCCACAACAGCAACCCCAGAGACTGTTTGGCCTTGTAGTATGTACAAAGTTTTCTGCCTGACTCCCTTTATGACAACAGTATCA